>NLAU01000579.1:241-34595 GCA_002370875.1 Metschnikowia arizonensis
AAATTAGTTTCAAAATTAGTTCCAAATTAGTTCCAAATTAGTTCCAAATTTCACTTCCAAAATTATCATGGCCAAAATTTCAGTTCCAATTCCCTAGTTTCTAATTTATGTTCGCAGGCATCATCGGCTCGCGATCTGCAAAGCAGCTCCTCGCGCTAGACATTCTGTTTACACACTATTAACTACTACACTTCTTTCCACTTCACTAGCCCATTCCATTTCAATTGAATTTGACACTACACATTTTCAAGCCTATATAAAGCCAGGCCTTTCGTCTCCATAGTGAGGGTTATACCCTTTAAGTGGAATATTTCCTTCAAATTTGACTATTGACTATTGACCATTGAATATAGACCATATCATGCTGACACTCATTCCCACGGCGTGTGGTTGCCATAATCTCCAGTCTCCTCCAATTGAAAAAGACGATAGACTCAATTTACACGTCCGCACAGGTTCGGCGCTGATTCTTTACAATTCGTTTGTATTTACCTTTGGTGGAATCACTATTGGCTTAGAACTTGATGGAAACACTTCTATCGACTCCATATCCACTACCTTCATGCGCAAAATCACAAATAACAAACTGAACAATATCTCTCACTATCTCTCGGGGGAATTGTTCTTTTTGGACTTGATTTCTCGTGCTTGGTCGCGTGTCCCCATACCTCCTGATGTGCCTCGTCCCAAGCCTCGTCTCTTTCACGAAATCGCCACAGGAAAAGGATGTCTTTACGTTTTTGGCGGCTTGGTCATCTCTGAAGATAACAGTGGCCCTGGAAAAGTATACGGCTCTGATCCTGATGCCTTCCAGCTTGTTCCATCTAATGATCTCTGGGAGTTCAATCTTCTTACAAAATCATGGCTGCTTCTACATGACGGTTCCGGCTGGGAAACAAACCTTTTGATTCCTTGTCCAAGATATACTCACAAACTCGCCACCATTGATAATCTAACCTTTGTCAACAAGAAGGACCATTTTGGCATCTTGATAGCTGGAGGCTGCGACGCAAACTCCACCAGACTCTGTACTAATTCTGTCTATGACTTTGTGGATAAATGTTATGTGAATGCCGGTCCACCTTTGAAATATCCTCCCAAAAAAAGATCTGCCCATGAAGATTTGTCCGATCACAACTCAAAATACCCCACAAAAGACCTCAGCATCAACTATCTAGATAGCTCCATTGTCAGTTTCACAGAAGAGGCTGAGGCTGATCCCGCCCAGGAAAACCCCTTGCTAACTACTAGAACCGCCTCCAAACCCGCCACTATCAAGTCCTTGTTCATCTATGCCCCCACTGATATTAATCCTGATGAAGATTTGCATAATCCCATTATGACTTGCAGGCTAGGAAAGCAGATATATCCACCAAAAGTTCCTCCACTCCACAAAAAACAAAGTATCCAATCAAAAGAAAAAAATCGCCAATACGTCAAGCGAACCGTACCCTACAATCTTCGATATCCCACGGGTGGTTTGTTTGGTCAGAACTTGGTGTTGGTTGGCTTTCTCCCAAATGACTACGACATTTCCATTTTCATATTCAACAAGCCCACGGGAAAATGGTCCAGGATGAATATTTTCTGTCACCATGCTTATGGATCTCACAGGTTCTGGGGTGGTTTTGTGTGGTCGTCCCACCACAAGGTCGTACTTATTGGTAATTATGTCACCTCCCACACCACCAGCAGTGTACGTTACTTTTCTTCCATGATCACGGTCAGTTTGCCGGTTACAAACGTCCTTGCTTCGATGGAGTTGGCTACGCGAAATATTCCGGGAAAAGTCTCCCATCATACCACCTCTTCTGACATGAGCTCCAATAGTGATGCGCTCTCCTCCATATCGGGCGAGGAATCCATGAGCGAAACAGATCTGTCGAGACGGGTTGAGTCTCTTTCCCAAAACGAAGATCAGACACCTAAGGCCACATTCAATGACTATGTGCATTATGCAGCACCTAAGGTGAAATTCACCAAAGTTCGTTCCACATTTCCTCCTGCTGCGATAACTTTGGGCCGTAATGCTCTCCGCTACGGCGACCTAATATCTGACTTCGAGCTAATTTCGTCCAACGGCGATCGGATTCCTGTGTGTTTGTTGATTTTAAAGGAAAGATGGGGCAAATACTTCATCGATTTGTTGGCTCGAGCCTACGTCAGGGCTGTGGACCAGTTTGAACGCAATGAGATTCAAAATAACTCGGATAGCAAATTGGGGTCTTTGAAATCAAGCCATACCAGTGGAAGCGTGGAATCTGATCTCGATAAGCAGATTCACGTCATGGGAGACTCCTCTTTGCTAAATAGCTCCAACGCAAGGGATTCTCCTACAATGAAAGATCCTTTCCAAAAGGATGTACCGCAATTTCGTCTTCCTTTCCAGGACAATATAGGCGTGTGTAACGAGGACCGTACCTCTGTGACATCACGAGATATCCCGTCTGTGGACCCGTTCAAGCAAAACTCGGAAAGGAGAAACTCTCAGATTTTTAACCTTTCGGGCACTTCTGTTCTCAAATACCATCTTAAGGAAATCCCCTCACAGCTCCCTCTACCAAAAGAGCCCATTCCGGATATTTCGGCGGCTCCTGTGTCGTTCCGGTCGAGCTCCAGAAAAAACTCGTCGGATTTTTCTTCTCCCAGGGGCTCTTTGCTACATACACTAACTGCACTCCGCAGCATTCCTTCCAGCAAGTCATCTAAGGATACATCACGTGAGTCTTCAGTTTCGACTCCACCGGCGTCTGGAACTGACAGTCACGAAAAACTTATTGACGAAGTTGTTCTGAAAGCACGTGAGGTTGAAAAAGAGCAGAGAGAAAATGATACTGACAAAGAGCGGCTGTCACGTGCCAGTGACATAGATCCAAGCCTGGACATTGCCCGTGACCTGAGCAGCTCTTCCAATTCTCTAGGTTTGCATTCGAGCCCTACCAAAACCAGAAGCCTCTTGGACTTACACAAAATTGACGTGGAAAACTTTGTCATGGAACCCTCGCTCATACCACGGAAATTATACATCCCTTTCGGGAGTAGCTCTGTGAAAGCGTTTGCAGAATACTTCTACACGGGCCATATTGGCAACAAATGGCCGCTCCATCCATGCACGCTCGACTGTTTCTTGATGTCGAGGTACTTCAGAGTCCCATTGCTTTATGACCTTATTTGCGAGGTTCTTTACGGTATCATTGGAAGAAAAGAGGCTCTTGTGTTGGAAGAAGGCAAACTCTACAAGAAAAAATTTAAAGAGCTTTTTGACAAGGTCGGCATTGCCACGCCTGAGAATTTCCGCTTTCCGTTGGATGAGTACGCAGACTTTATGGATTCCGTCGACGATGGGTACATGGATGTGGCACTATTGCGCAAGTCTTCCAATATCCACAAGCTCTCCACTTCCTCAGGAGGAAGTAAACGCAAGAGCTCAGTCCGAACCACAGATATGTTTCTTTCGCCTATAAGTGAACCCAATTCCGAGACTCCCGATGAAGAAACCTCAACTGCTGACAAAAAGTCATCACTGCCAGCCGAAGAGAGTGCTGAACAGAAAGTGGATGACACCACGAGTGCCAGTGACGAAGATTCTTCTGGATTGCACTACTTGGACTGTTTCAATAACGGATCTATTCCTGGAATTTGCTACAAGTCCGTGTTTGATAAAACAGTCTACGATACTGTGAACCCCTCTAACCTCAATGACAACGAAGAAAATTCCTCGGAGGTGGAAAATTTGAGCACCCTCACATTGGAAATGCTAGTGTCTCCAGATTATCCACAACCAAGCAACTATGTCATTGACCTAATTCTCGATATGGCCTCTGTGTGCACTGATGTTAAGTTGATGTTAAGATCCATGAACGCCCGACAAATGGGACTTTCGTTGGAGCAAACAAAAAAGGATTATCTTGCTCTTAGCAAAAAGTATGAGGCACAGCTAGAGCAAGCGGCGCAAGGAACTAGCGAGGAGAAGTCATCTCCAGAAAAACGGAGTGAGCAGGAAATGCCCCAATTGATGATAAAACGCTCATCCACCTTGTCTGTTGCAACGCTTAAGTCTTTTCCTACAAGCATACCATCGCTCAAAGGGGACACTTCTACATCAGAAGAAAAAAAAATAAGTGCAGATAAAATGAAGGTGACGCCTTTCAAGGACCAAAAATCCGAGTCACTTCATCAGAACCGCAAGCTTGATAAGCAAATTGCACAGATGATCAAAAAGGACGAGCGGAAGAAGTTGAAGGCTGTGAAAGAGGAAAAGGAAAAACACAAAACTACTCGCAAGGAAAAGGACGGAAAAGCTTCGGACACCTCAGCCACTCCAATGTTTTCCCAAGAAGGAAGTCTGGGCAGTGTGAGCCTTTTCACGGCGAATAGATACAGTGAAAATGAAAACGAGCCTAAATCGTCCCGGTTCAAGAAGCTAGGTCAAAAGCTCAGATCTAAGAAAGATGCCAACACTGCTACATTGCACCGGCTGAACACTACGATCAGTTTCGAATCCTCAATGAGTAAGAAGTCTAATAGCAGCAAGTTTTCACAGACCACGATGCGAAGTTTCTTCGGAAGAAGAAAGTAAGTGGTATAGAATTAAGAATGGGTGATAGCCGAGCATTGATCAAGCATGAGATAAGCTGAACATCAAGCAAACATTGAAGAGGGGATTTATGTTAGACGATTTCTGAGGAATCTATAGTGGTGAAATTCTCCCTCATACCACATTGCAAGCTGCAAATCTGGCACATCAATTCAATCAAATGTGATTGGTTCATGTACTTAAATGCATAAGGCAAGTACCCTGGAATGCATGGGTTGCGCTCTGCATGAGTGCCCATGAATGCAACTCCACTATTACGTTATATTGCATATTTTATGCAGTTATGGCACTCTAAACCTGAGGGAGCCCAGAAGCTTTTATTACTGGAACTAACTTCTATATGTGACTGAGGAAAAAACACAAAAAAAAACATTGACACTGACATTTACGGAAACGAAGACGAGGTTGGCCAGTGTATCAGAGCTTCCAACGTGCCAAGAGAGGAGACTTTTATTACCACCAAGTCCATCGATACTTGGAGATGCAGGAGCTCAAGGAGACCGGGAAAGCCATGTCCATGGGATTTAACTACACGCAGAAGAAGTTCTTGAAGCTCTTGGCCCATGCTGAAGTTACTGTGACGCTGGCCGTCCGTCAGATTGAGGCCCAACAATTGTTGCACCAGCCTAAGTGTTACATTGCAGAGAAATATGCATATTTTGGTCACGTGGGGCCGTACAGAGAAAGACAGCTGTGTTGCCCAAGTCTATGAAGACCGAGTCCAATAAGTGGTTAGTTTTAGCCAAAAGGACTTTGCTCCTTTGTCTACCATGTTTGAGGGTTAAGTACTAATGGTACGAGTGTGGTGTGGCTCATAAACCTGTGTATACAGGGGACTAGATGAAAAAAAAAAAATAAAACACCATGTGCTTGTATGTAGGATTCACTTATTCTGCATGGTTTCAGGCTCAATTGATTTAGTAATTACGTCTTGTTTTAATAATTCTATTTGTTCTCTAAGAAAGGCTTAGTTTCACTGGGTGACTGCTCAGGTGACTGCTCAGGTGACCGTCACTTTTCCCGAGAATTCTCACGGTTGCCATGCATCTACCCCGCGACCAAATATATAAACACCAGGTCTCCCACGCTCTGTTCCATGAAATTTCCTCCTCACTTTTCTTGATTGATCTCTAATTCACAACCAAACATGTCGTTACACACAAACACAAACACCTTGAAGTTGAACAACGGGCTCACCATTCCCCAAGTGGCGCTTGGAACCTACGAGTCCGTTGAAGGAGACGCCAAGAAGGCCGTGGAATTCGCCTTGAAGAATGGCTACAGGCACATTGATACAGCCGCCTATTACTTTAACGAGGAGGAGGTCGGAGCCGGAATCCGCAATTCCGGCGTGGCTAGAGAGGAGATCTTTTTGACAACCAAGTTGTGGAACTACGACCATAAGAGAGTTGGCGAGGCATTCGAGGAGTCATTGAGCAGATTGGGCTTGGACTATATTGATTTGTATTTGATGCACTGGCCCAAGTCGCTCGACCCAAAAACAGACCAACCTTATGACGACTGGAACTACGTGGACACGTACAAGGAGTTGCAGAAGTTGTTGAAGACCGGTAAGGTCAAGTCCATTGGAGTATCAAACTTCACACAGAAGAAGATCGAGACACTTTTGAGCGACCCCGAGGTTACTGTGAAGCCCGTGGTCAACCAGATCGAGGGACACCCATTGTTGCCTCAGCACGAGTTCACCAAGTGGTTGATTGACCACGACATTGTGGTGGAGAACTATTGTCCATTGGGCTCTTCCAGAAGCACTTTGGTGACCAATGAAACCATTGTGGAGATTGCCAAGAAGAACAATGTGGACGCGGGCCAGGTGTTGATTTCCTGGAGCGTACAGAGAGGAACGGTGCCATTGCCCAAGTCCGTTTCCGAAAAGAGATTGATTGGCAACTTGAAGACCTTTAGGTTGAGCGACGAGGACTTTGAAACTATTCAAAAGCTTTCGGAGAAGCAGGGAGAGAGAAGAACAGTTGAAGACGATGTTTTTAGTGACTAAGATGATTCGAGTGTAAGATATAGATTCGAGTGTAAGATATAGATTCGAGTCTAAGATAAAGATTCGAGTCTAAGATATAGATTCGAGTGTAAGATATAGATTCGAGTCTAAGATATAGATTCGAGTCTAAGATAAAGATTCGAGTCTAAGATATAGATTCGAGTCTAAGATATAGATTCGAGTTGGACTATTCTACCCTTTTGACCATAAGATTATGCCAAAAGTAAAGTCCCATGATGATGCAATTACATCAACGAGAATAGAAGTGATTCACTGGCAGAATGATTCAAAGTGGAGGCATTAGCCACATTTTTGATATGATTCTCGACAAATTCACACTTTAGGAGTTCTCAGTCTAGGTGGAATTATTGACAATAGGTGAGGTTTGAGGCCAATGGGACTAGCTTAATGGAGACCATGTGTCCTGTATACTAGTGGTATACGTGAGGCATCAGTCAATACATGATGGTCATAAGGAGATCAAATAAAGTATTGAGACTAGCAAATATCCACAAAAGCATTGATAAATCCCTCAGGCTTGACTCGACTAGCCAAAGTGATCTGAGTAATCTAGTAGTGTATTCTTTTTCTGTTAAATTTAGTAACTAGCTATACTCAATCTGTCTGTAAGAATGCGCAGAAATCACTTAATAATGTCAAATGAACACTTTAATACAAACTGCTGCTCAAAAAATAAATATTCCCAAGTAAATTTATAAAATTAAAGCTACTACAATTAAAAATTACGAATTCCAACTTTCGGGACTTAAAACTAAGTATAGAGAAGTTTATGGACAGAGAGCGAATGAGGACGTTTGAGTAAGCTATTGACTCAAGAATAAGTAAATTGACTTGACTATTAAATTGACTATTGATGTTACATTCTTTTAATTCAGTACTTCCAAAACTCTGTTTATTCGTGGGGCTTCCCAATAATTGGAAATCCTAGGATTTATATAGAGTTTGGGCTTTTTACCCAGCCATTGTCGAACTTAAACCTAAAACGCATAGGGTCCAAACGGCAGTTGGTTCCTAACAATACACACGATCGTAAATGTAAGGATTAAGAGCACTTTGCCACTTGGACCCTGCGTTGTCAGGGTCTATGGCAATTCCACGTCTGATTGCACATCCTAGGTGATTTCTCCCAAGGCTGCGGTTCATAGGGGAAGTGACAAGGCCCTCGATGGGAAAGGAACCCAAAGAGTAGAGTAGAGTAGTAGAGTAGAGTAGAGTAGAGTAGAGATAATGATAGTAATGGTAGAGTAGTAGAGTACAGTAGAGTAGAGATAATGATAGTAATGGTAGAGTAGTAGAGTAGACTAGTAGAGTAGTTCTAGTTCCTGTACTTGACTATCATTATTTAATTCTATCAGTACTAGCCTACCTCCCATGGTCAGTCGCACACTTGACGTGGGCTTCACGAGCGCGCAAACCATTCGCAGTAAACCAACCATTTGGAGGGATGTACACGCTGGTCTTGGGTTTACACCGCGCACACGAAATGAGTGGTAAAGGTGATGTATGCAGGAATGATGGAGTGATGGAGTAGTAGCACTCACACACTACTAAATAATAAAATAATAAAATAATAATGTCAGATCCCCCATGGGTATCACACTACCCATGGGAGTAAAAATCACCTACGATGTGCCATCAGACGTGGATTGCCAAACAAGTGAAGCATCCATTTCCTACTCACTGAATTGTCATTGACTACAGCAAGCAGGAGTACGACGGCTATTCAACCATTCCCGACTCTCACCGGAATTGTCTTGCTCGGATTAGGACGTAATAAGGTGATATGTACACATGCCCAAGATTCTATATAAGACTCAAGGATGCCTCTTTGTGAGAATCCTTCCACGAATAAGAAGAGTTTTGGAAGTATTGAACAATCATAAAGAATCTAACAATTGACTAGTAAATTGACTATTGCTAGTAAATTGACTATAAATTGACTATTGCTAGTAAATTGACTATAAATTGACTATAAATTCTACTGCTTTCTAGTTAGGAGGCAGTCACGGACTTCGCGCATATGTTGTATGTAGACCGCTACTAGACAATAGGGCTGCGGCCACCTAGAACAATAGGGTTGTGCAGGCCTTAGACTTCGGTCTTGTAAGGTACAACTTACATATTCCTGTATATCAATATATACTAAAACATAAGTTGAAACTAGTACTACTAAATTCTAGCTAAATTGTAGTGCTTACTAAATTCTAGCTAAATTCTACTCCTTATAATCAAAGTACTGTATGCTTGTAGATTCGCACCAATGTTCCAAATTCTCCAATTCAAATTCTGGTCATCCAATGTCCTCTAACGATATCAATCTTAACCTCGTCAATTATGCTTACAAAAATCTCAATAACATCCCTAAAAGTCAAGAGTACCAGAAAATGATCAGCTCTGTTCCCTATGACTGCTTTAATAAGGAATTGTGGACTCGAAGAAATCTCGCTCATGAACTTGCTCTTGATTATGGTAATATCAGAATGAAGCATTTCGATAATGATATTCAGAAACATCACGAAGCTCGAATTCGCCATTTGTCCAAAATTTTTGGCCTGGTACAGCCTGATACTGTGTTGGAGCCACCGTTCTACGTGGACTATGGGTTCAATGTGAAGGTGGGAAAAGGCTTTTATGGTAACTTCAACTTGACCCTTTTGGACTGCACTTTGATCTTCTTTGGTGACCATGTGTTGGTTGGTCCCAACTGTACTTTTACCACTGCCACACATCCTACTGACCCAAAGATGCGCCGTAATGGTGTGGAGTATGCCTTGCCCATTAGAGTGGGCGACCATGTATGGTTTGGTGCGGGTGTCAATGTTATGCCGGGCGTGACTATAGGGAATGGAGCAGTAGTTGGCCTGGGGTCTGTAGTGACCAAAGATGTGCCTGAAAATACTGTTGTGGTTGGATGTCCTGCACGAGTCATCAAGCACTTGACACCTGACGATAACAAGGATGACTTTAAGAAATGAAACTAGCTGATGCAATTTTTTTCAATTTAAATTTTGACTAACCATAGTTTAGTTAAAATTAAAAGAAGGAATATTAGAGTGGGTAAGTGGGTAAGTGGGTAAGTGGCTAACTGGGTAGGTAACAGCATGGCTCGTCACGTGCCGTCCGCACTTCCTCAACGCTCCCTCCCTCCCTAAACCTTCACTATACTCCCCCATCCATGTCCTATGATACCAAATTCAATGATAACGACTTCATTATTGCAGATGATGAACCTGAAGCTCCCCAGGGATATGGCACTAGAATACTGCATCACAGCTCTCCATCTTTATCACATTCCAATGTCCCCCTGAATACCCAAAACACCCTAAAAAGCCTGAACCTTCCATGGACTCCCAAGGTGGACTTGTCGTCAGCATTCACGCCGTTTGTCACTTCAAACGACTTTCTGCAAAATAATACTATCCGAGAACGACAGTTTAATGGATGTGATACGCTAGATGAGCCTGTTTGGCATACCCTAAGAAGAGACTTGCTACAGATCTTACGACGCTTGGCTATTGTGGTGTGGCCAGCTCAGCTCCTGAAAATGGCCCTGATTCAACAGGCCCGCTTGGTGGATATAGCTGTTCAAAACGGTATTCAATTGCCTGCTCTGGTCATGCACCCTCTTCGTCCTGTTTCTGACGACTATGATGAAGACTCCTCCCAAGCACTGCCCCCGGAAACCGTACTATCGCTCGATTGGGATTTGTGGGGCCCGCTTCTTTTTTCCTTGGCCTATTCCGTGACCATGGGAATTGCTGCTCCCAAAAACCAGACAAATGTGGTCTTCTCCGGATCCTTTTCGTTCATCTGGGTCTTCTATTTGGTCGTGGGAATCAATATACAGCTTCTACGTGGTTCCATCTCCTTCTTGTCTGCCATCAGTGCTACGGGCTACCTGATCTTTCCTATAGTATTGGGCGCTATTCTTAGCACCTTGCTTATTCCATGGGGACTTGTGCGGCTCATTTTGATGTTGGTGTTAACACTTTGGAGCATATATGCTGCTAGTATGAGTTTGAAATGCCTGGGTGTTTTGCCGGGGCGTATTCTCTTGGCATTATACCCGGTGGTGCTAATGTACGCCACCTTGTCTTGGCTTGTGGTGATCACATGACCTATCATCACTTGATCTCTGCATATCGAGTAAACAATCAATCAATATCTGTATCTGTTGGAAATAACCAAATGTAGAGATTAATTTTAGAACTCTTAAACTATTCTGCTCGCATATACATGTGTAATATTCTGTGCATTGTTTTATGTAATATATATATATATATATTCTGCACCTTGAAATATTCTGCGCATCGTAAGCTCACTTATACATGAGTTTTCTCCCTTTTCTGATCTATTTCGTTGTGGCCAAGCTGGTTGCGCGCGCGCGCCTGACGGAAGTTCGATTCCTTCGGCGTAACATTTATCGTGATGAATTAAATGGATGTGAACAATCTCTGAGTGAGGCCAACGGCCTCACGTAGATTACAAAACCTGCCTTCCTACTGAAAATGTTTGTTTTTTTTTCTTTTTTTTTCTTCTTAAACAATCTATTGCATTAAAATATCTATTCTTAACTGCTAAAACTGCCGTGGTGAAGTGTCTTTAATAAACCACCATCAATGCTTCATGAATCTTTCCTTCCACGTCTCTTCTGTCTCTCGAGTTTGGCAATGTGTCTCAAATCATCTTCACTGGGCTCGAAAATGTGCCATATTGTGTAATGTGGCAAGCCTCCCACCCGGAATCCCATGGCCTTGGCAAGCTTGCCAAAAGCCTCAGTTTCTGCGTGGTTCCAAAACGTAAATGCAGGAAAGTTGACACCCTGTCGGAAGATCTTTGCCTTGGCAAGAATGGAGACTCCTCCAACTCCGTCAAGATCCACCACCTCATCCACATTGCCGTTGGCGTCTCGGATATAGGCCAAATGCACTCTGTAGGTGGGGTACTCGGCGTAACCTTCCACAATGACATCGTCCTCGTCAAGTTCCTTAGCGAGTTCAAGAGCAGGATCGGACTCGATCCACGAGTTCAAATCGTATGGTTGCTCGCTGCCCAAATATGTGGGCAACGGCCTCCAGATATTAGGCACCATCACGTCATAGTCATGTTTCATCAAATCCTGTATCACAGAGCCTGGACAGATTTCAATGTCCACGTCTCTCCAGTACACCCACGAGTGGTAGGGTTTAAGGGCATTAGAAGTGAGCCAGTTGCGGGCCCGACCCATGAGTTTCCGCCGTATACCTTGCACTTTCACCGCATGTCTGTCAGAAAAGCCTTGGCCAATTACCTGGCCGAAATCCTTCACGTAGATGGAAACAGACCTGAAGGGAACACGGTATCCTGCATGGTACAGCTCGGGCGTATTGTATGCCTTATAGACGTTGTTAATGTAAGCCTCGTCCATATAAGACTTGTACAAGTCGCTAGTTCCTTTGACGTTTGCATTTCTCTTTGCAGTTTCTAATGCCACCAAATCATCAGCCAAAGTACCATTCTGCAAAGCAACTGAGTACTCGAATACTGTCTCCAAAGTCGAGTCACCTGGAGAGCAGTCTGACACCAAAAATGCAATATCGATCAAAGAGTGATCGTAGGTCAAATTCATAAGGTTATGGAAAGCCATAGGCAAAACATGTTCAGCGTTACGTAACGGCATTAGAAACAACACCACGTCGTTCTGACTACCGCCTTGGTAGTCTGCAAGATCGTATATCTCGACAGTATCTTTAAAAGCCACTTCCGGATCCTCCTGTTGTGTTTTTTCGCTGGGTTGTTCTTCACTAACTCCATCTTTTGTAACAGAGTAAACCTTGTGATTTTGATTAACCTCTGGAAAATGGGTTGATCCAGCGAAAAAAAATCGGAAAGCTGCCAATAGAAACATTAGTAAGCCTATTCCCGTCCAGAGCCGCTTGTTAGTGACCTGAGACGGGCGCTTGGGCTTAAATTTGCTATTGTAGCTATTGTTAGTATTCTGCGAGCAAAAGAGATAGATACGGGGACTTTTTTTCCAGATAAAGTTCCTAGCTTCGAGTCTGGAAAAGAGTTTCCAAAAGGCACTATACATACACAGGAAGATCGGACTTGCTCCATTTGAACTTGTTCATGACGAAGTATCAAATGCAATATGAGGGATCAAAAAGTGAACACACGAGGTGGAATTTGATAGGTTGGTGTATGCAGGCGCGCGTGGGAAGAAAATGACTTCATTCTCGAACTTGACCGGTCAACCAATAGTAAAGCATAAATTTGGGATTTGAATGATGACAGATTTGGATCACTTGATAACGGCAATTTGGGGAAATGGGGTATTGGAATTGCGGAATGCAGTAATGTGATCATTGTACATGACAATTTGACTCAACCAAGCTTGCATAATAAACATGTGGATACCTCACACATCAATTTGAAGTGTCATTTTAGGAGAGAAGGTGTCGTATTCATTAGTTGGTATTAAGACTTGCAGAGCACTTAGAAATTAGAAATGTTATAGACTAGACTCTCTCTCTCTCTCTCTTGCAAGACCTTAGACAACTTCCTGAAGACCGTTTAACTTCGGCTTAAACCACTCTTCTCTAAGAGTGTCCCAACACTCTCGGGCTAGAGCACATGCCTCAATACCACTCTTTTTAGAAGTTCCTTCAATGTAAACCTTGAGCTTGGGCTCGGTTCCTGAGCCTCTGCAGGTAAACCTTACCTTGTCACCATTCTTTTGAAGAAGCCCTGTGATCATCTGTGATTTAGGATCCACGGGTAGCAAAGGCTTATTGTCTATGGTGGACGAGTCGTAGCCAATGGTCAAGTCTCTCCATTGTAACACCGTAAAGCCACCAATATGCAGCGGATACTTGTCATAAGAAGAGCGGATGGTATGGTCGAAAATGTGCGCTGTTTTCAGTAAGTCGCCGAGCTTATAATAACCGTTGCACTCCTTGTACCATCCGTAACGGGTATAAATCTGCTCCAACTTCTGCACAGGGTCAATGTCGCCCTTGGCAAACCATGCCTCGTAGAGCCTCATCCATACCACAGCGGCAGAAATGCCATCCTTATCGTTGACAACGGAGAACATGTATCCAATAGCTTCTTCATAGGCAAACGGTACCAACTTGCCATTTTTCTTGAGATCAATAGCTTTGTTTCCAATCCACTTGAACCCCGTCAAAGTGTCAACAAAATGGCACCCATTTTGGGCCGCTATAGCACCCAAGAGCTGCGACGATACTGTGGAGTTGACAAGAAACGTGTTGGGTAGCTGAGCTTTTGGCGTGAGTTCTTCAATGATGTAGGTTGCAAACAAAATGCCGATTTCATTTCCCGTCAACTGCTGCCATTTGCCTTTGTTTGTATGTACAGCCACAGAGAAGCGGTCAGCATCCGGGTCATTTGCAAGGACCAAGCGAAGACCAAGAGTCTTGGCCTTTTCAATGGCCAAGTCAAGAGCACCAGCCTCCTCGGGGTTGGGAAACTTGACGGTGGGGAAGTCCGGGTCGGGAGTGGTCTGCAGATGCACAGTATGGTAGGAAACGCCCAAATCCAGACAGATGCGGGCAAACATTTCGTTGCCAACGCCATGCATGGGCGTATATACAAAGTCAAAGGAGATTTTGAAGTCTTTGGCCAATTTGCGTTTGACAGCATCGGCGTACATTTGAGAAAGCTCTTGTTTCACAAACACCAATTTCCCGGTAGTCAAGCCACGATTAAAATTGGCTTCCACGTCCCAAATACCCTTATCATACCATGGGGTCAAGTTGGCATCAATACATGCTGCAATTCCTACATCATGGGGAGGAATTATCTGACACCCATTTTCATAATATACCTTGTAGCCATTATCATTGGCAGGATTATGGGAAGCAGTGACCATAATACCTGCAGATGCTCGGTAATGATCAATTCCAAATGGGACCAAAGGAGTATGGCAGAAGGAATCCAACAGAGAATCATGAGAGGAAGATGAGAATGATTTTGATTTTGGAGACTTTGATTCTTTAGACAATTCTCTTGTTCCAAGGTAGTATACACGAAAGCCTGATGCTAATGCCACGCTTGCACTTATTTCAGCAAATCTTTGAGAATGGTGGCGATGGTCATGACCAATGACCAATGAAAGATCATTTGAAGAAGCGTTTTTGGTCAAATACGCCACTAAGCCCTGTGAGGCCTGCATGACAGTCACATCATTCATATGGGCAAAGCCAGACTCCATGGATGAGCGGAGACCTGCAGTTCCAAAAGAAATTCTGGGTGACATTTTGGCGCCAAGAGTGGTATAGTCTTTTGCAGCATGAAGAGCCTTGATTTCTGATTGGGACTGTGGATTGGGGTCAATGGCAAGCCAAGATTTTACAAGTGCATCCAACGAAGAATTGTCTGGCATTGGGGAGGAATTGAGGGGGTTTAAAAGGGAGGAATTGAGGGGGTTAAAAAGGGATAAGGAGTAGGTGATTAAAATTATGGAGGTTAAGGGGAGTTATATGGAGTGCCGCGGCTTGACTGCAGGACACCTACATAAAAGGACTAGGGATGTACGGGTGTTTAAGGATATGTAAGATTTAGGAGGTTTTTAGAAATTATAGTGTTTTACTCTTATTACAAGTTATATTCTATCGAAGAAGATGGAGTCTACAGGACTTGACTTGAACAAACGATGTGTGATCTTCTAGCTGCAGTACGGATCATACAATAGTTTCTAAACAAATTCAAGTCCATCCAATCCACTTCAGTAAAGCCTTTTGTAAGTCACACTTATGAAAAAGTGATTTGATACTGCACAAACTTCCCCAGCTCAAGACCACATACCTTCAACACCAGGTCAGCTTGGTACAGGTCCACAGCACAAGCCAAGGTCATCAGCGTCATGTGACTTGTACAATTCACCACGTTTTCTTGCCAAGTCTTTGCCTTTTTGGTGTAGAGGTGCACCTGCATAGAACCTCCGTTTGCAGTCACCAAAACCTGGCATGATGGGTCCATCACAAAGTCCGTGGATCCTTCAGCAGCAAAAGAAAACGAATGGACCTTGGAGTTCTTGCGTAAGTCGAAAATAACCACCGTAGAACTTTGCACACTAGTGCACGAAGCCACTAGCCAATAACCATTGAATGCAAAGCGCAATTTGGTCACAATATGGTCTTTTTCCACACAAACCTCCGATACCTTTTGGCGTGTGGTCAAGTCATAAATTTCAATGGTATTCCCCTGGGCCACTCCAAATAAAGTACCATCCACATGAATATCAGACGCATGAATGACATTGTCCACCTGTACACCAGCAATAGGGCCATTTGAGTCATAAATTTCAAAGGATTTTTTTGCCACTGCCACGAAAAACAGTTCCAGCGGATGAGAAGTAAGACTTTGAGTTTCATGGGCCTCAAAACTTTTTTGCGTGTGGAGAAACTTGATGTGTGAGCCGCATAATCCAAACGACTCATTTTCCCCGCCCAAAAGGTACAGCAAGGGGTTGAATTTTTCCGCCAAGGTTTCTAATATTTCGTGAGAAGTCAAAGATAGAACTTTACTTCCGTTAGGACCAGAAACGACGGCCTCTGTGGAATTTCCATTGATTGCATATGCCAGTATATGCAGATCCACCAACACTTGTACATCTGAGATAAGGACTTTTGTATTTTTGGAAATTGTAAGGGAGAACTTTGATTTTTTGTGGATTTGGAAGAGGGTTTCACGAGCCTGATTAAGAGTGCGGGTCATGAGAGAGAAGTTATCCACATCTTCCATTCCCTTTCCGTCCAGGTTCTCCACCAGGTTCTCCACTTTCTCCACCACGTTTTCCACGTTTTCCACGTTTTCCACCACGTTCTTCCCCACGTTCTCCTCCACGTTCTTCCCCTCCACTCCAACAGTTCCGACACTCTCACACAACACTTTCAAGGCTTCTCGTGCCTCATCCCTTTCCTTCGTCAAACGAGCTATCACTCGTATCGCAGCATCATACTTATAAAGAGCCGAACTCAAGTCTTCTCTGGCTGCCAGGAGATGCTTTCGAAGCTGAAACGTCTCCAAAGCCAAAGCATCCCATTCATTTTGAAATGCCTGAAGCATTGTAGGAATAGAGTTAAAAACTGGTGGCTTGACTTCATTATATACTGGCTGGTCTGTACGCACCATTATTAGTTCACTGACTTGTAGCGGCTGGTCACAAATGGGGTCCTTACCTGCGGTAGCAATGTAAGACTCAATGATCTTCTTTTCGAAAATGGCACCACTTTTGGGCGAAACCACTGGTGTGGTGGCGAGCTGCCCTGATAACGCACAGATCATATAGTAGGGATGTTGAGAAGAGATGACAATGCGCACTGATATATGAATGGTTACGAGCCCGCTCCTTCAATAGTAGTTCATGTTATTTTTTTTTTTTTTTTTTTTTTTTTTTTTTAAAAAATTTTTGNTTTTCATCAAAAGTATCTGGTTCATAGCCAATAATAAAAACTCTCACCTTAGATGACTGGTAACGTCAAATGGTTTAGGATGTGTGTAGGCACGATAGATTTGCTGCTCTTGGATTCAATGAATTAATATTCTGAAAGTAACAGATGGTAGTTCTGGATTCCATAGCATCCGTGATAGTCAAAGATAGGGTAATTTTCCCTGGATACTGCAGAAGGAAGGGTTTCCTCCACACTCTAGAGGTGCCAATGGAGCAGTACAAAATGGACCCAATGATTATTCAAATGGACCCAATGATTATTCAATGGACCCAATGATTATTTAAATGGAATAAAGGAGAATGGTGCTTGGTTCAATCGATCTCCTGCAATAGTCATTTGTATCGCTGGCTACCATCACAGCCTTTCTGTTTCTCAACAAGATGTTCCAATGGGAAACTCAGAATCACTTAATCCTGTGCAACTAAGCGAAACTAATAACCTTGTACTCACTCCCTAAAGTAACTTTTTGACTTCTCAATTGATAGGCTCATAAATTATTTCCTTCGAAATAAGGGGGAATGCGCTGCTTATATATTTTTCGCACCATGCACCCCTGCATAACTGGTGGCTGCAAATAAACAGGGCGGGGGCTAGCTTGTCTATATATAAGGGCAGTGCCCTGGGGATTTTTTAGCATCAAATTTTTATTCTTCAAAATTACTTTAGACTAGGACTTTATTTGGAAGTTACTGACCAACTTGGTGATAAAGTCGGCCGGGAGATATACATTATGGAAAGAGAATACCTTGTGTAACCCTCCCCTTGATGTTCTTAATGTGGTGTTCTCTATACTGGTCTTTGATGATTGGCTGAGAGTCTGGTAGTACCAGCTCTCTGATGTTACAAAGAATGTAGTTATAGAAGACTGGAAGACTACAGACTGGAAGACTACAGACTGGAAGACTACAAGACTACAACTACAAGACTACAACTACAAGACTACAACTAGACTAGGGAAGATAGGATCACAGGTTGACCGTTTATCTGCTTCTGAGCATTGACAAGGTCCCTAAGTCTAATTTTCAAAAAAAGATATTGGTATGGCTTTTGGTTCAACCTAACTCCTAATATTAGAACCATTAAGCATCCCACCTTGGCTTAAGATCCAGCTTGGCTTAGATCCACCTTTCCTTAAGATCCAGCTTGGCTTAGATCCACCTTTCCTTAAGATCAACCGTGGCTTAAGATCCACCTTTCCTTAACATCAACCTTGGCTTAAGATCCACCTTGCCTTAAGGATCTTCCACCATTACTTCCCTGGAATTACTCAACTCAATTCCTCACCAAACTCGACAAACCAATCCCACCTCGTCAACACTTCCACCCAGACGGTCGGATGACTACCGCATCCGTATCAAACCCAACGCCTCCCGGACTCACAACCGACCCCGACTCCTATCCCAACAAAACAAAACGGGTAGCTTTTCGCATTGCTTTTTTATTTGCAACCAGTCAACATATGCTTGCAAACATGGATCCCCTTAGCTCAATATCGCTCACTATCGCTCACTAACAGATCGACAGTCGCAGGTGGGGGATGTTCCCTTGTAAGGTATTACTCCGGAAAAACCAAACCACTCATGAGAGTATTGAATGGCTGAATTGCTGTTGCACTCGTATTTGCTAGAGTCAATGACAATTCCGGTGAGACTAGGCAATATAGTTGCCTGCCTGCTGTCAGGGTGTAGGCACGATGGCACCTCGAGTTTTTCTGGGTAATGCGGTAGCTAGAAACTACTAAAGTAATTCACTACTTTACACTGATGCACTCAGACAACACCCCAAAGTCTAATTCTCATGTGGCCTCATAAAAATGAGTCTTTAGATCAGTCATGTACATTTCCACATGTGGCTAGTTTGGAAATGATTGTAACGAGGAGTCATCTCCATAGAGTGAGTAAAGGTGGGTATAATGTGGAAAGAAACCAAGTACATAAAAGCACTTTAGGGTAAAGGACATTGAAATGACAACTGTATTGTATTTTTCTACCTCTCCACCTCTCTGTATAGTTGTAGTAGTAGGTGTTCGTTTTTGTAATTCTTCAGAGTAGTAGTGGTTCTCCTTGATCTTGTAGTTGATCCTTTTCAGCCTTGTTCGTAATTTGTTATCCTCTTTTTCTACCTTTTTTCGACCCTTTTAAACTTTCAAACTTTTTCACCTTTTTTCCTAATTTCGTAACCTTTTTTCACCCTTTTTGCTAATTTCGTAACCTCTTTTCAGCGTTTTTCCTAATTCGGTAACCTCTTTTTCTAACTCTTTTAAGCCTTTTAAGCCTTTTGAGCCTTTCAACCTTTTAACCTTTTAACCCTTTAACCCTTTTCTATATCCTCCCAACTCCCTCCAAAACCACAGTATCTACAAATGGCAGAATGTGTTGTGGGGTACGTAGCTAATTGTGTTTGTGAAAATTTTTAGGTGGTTGGGAATCTGGGTTTATATAGACTTTTGAGGAGGGGGGAGTGCATAGGGCAGGAGGGAGTGCAGAATTGCAGCCAATCTGAAACATGGTGGTGCATACTTGATCATACAAGAACCCTACTCAAGTGGCTAATAATTTTAATAACCTATAAAATATCTACTGCAAAGTCCATATAACTGTATACAAGTAATTGTAGAAGCACTTTATAATGATTATCTGCAGTACCACTGTTCCAACTACTAATAGTCAGATCAGTAATATAATAGTCAGATCAGTAATATAATAGTCTGATCAGTAATATAATAGTCTGATCAGATGGAATATATTTGGCAACTTTCTAGAATTCATTCTCTTACCTCAAAACGGCTTATGATCATAGCGGATCTCATTGGTTGGCTTGTAATGTGGTCTTGGGTGAAAACATCCGCAACAGTAGCCAATCATGCTGAAAACAATGAATAGTAGAGAAGAAACCGCTGCTGACCACGAGAACGCATAGAATTGAATGGATAAGAAAGTCTTGGCTCCATATTCTCGCACATTGTTATTGACAATCCTCCTCACTAGAATGTATGCTGCTGTGGTTAATGCAGAACCAATCAATACCACAAGAAACACGAAAAGCATGAGTAAGAAGTTGCAGCATGAAAGTATAGAACTTTTTGAGCCACGTCTCATTCCAATTATTTGGAAAATGAGCGATATGAATGCAAGACAAGCTCCTGCCAATATCAACGAAAACCCTGCCACTGTCAAGTGATGAAGGAGCGTGAGATTTTCCCTCAAGTTGCCTGGTAGTCCCAAACTATCATATGAGATATTTGATGCTAAACTCACCAATTCTGCAGCAAATGAGTCCGATAATCCCCCAGTAAGCGTGGAAATGCCTTTGGCGTAGTCGGAGATCTTCTGCACCAACTCATTCCTGAAAAGCGTCAAAGGGTCCAACATGTAGCCAATCTTGGGCTTGGAACAGTAGGTGTAATTGACATTTTTGTTCAGAAAAGACTTCTTAAACTGTCCAAGTTCATTGACCACCTGCAGCTTGTTGCCGTAGATGTTACCCTTACAGTAGCCCCAGAACCCCACGTTGTAGTATTCAGAAAGTCCGAGGTCCGAGATATTCGCCTGACTGGCAATATTGCGGAGAAGACTGGACAAATCGCCATTAAATTCCGCAGCCATCGAAGCCAATGATGAAGGGATGGAAGCTGTGGATGCAAATTGCTCCAATTCCGAAACAATGCTATTCACATTGGTTCCTGACACTGCTTTTGCAATAGTCGAAGTGGGAATGGATGATATCCCATTTGTTAGTTTGGAAGCAATAGATCCAACATCGGCCTTGCTACCACCAAGCCCTTCTAGAAGTGAAGTTGCTCCACCGGCAAGAGATGTGATACTGTCCAAATCGATATCTCTAGGCTTAAGAGTTTTGGAAGGCTTGAAATCAAGATTTTCTGCTAATGCGAAATCCCGCTTGGTCCGAGTTTCCGTCAACACCGCCAGGAGATTCAAGTTGGTAAGCTGGAACCCCAATAAGTAGTTGTTTGTGAGATAATCCTTGTTCTGATAGGATCCCACAAGAGACCAAACGGAGAGCACAATTGTGGCTATGGTGAAAAATAGCACTAGCAGGCGAAAGAACATGATTGGATGAGTAAATAAATTTTGGTATTTTTCCCAACTGCAGTGTTAACCAGACGAGTGTTTACGTCTGAGTATGAGTATGCAGGTACAGCGAGACGAAAGTTCGATGCGAAGTTGCTATGCGAACTTGTCCAAATATTGTGTCCACTTGTCCAAAAATTATCCACTTGTCCAAACTTGTCCAAAACTTATCCGAACTTGCTGATGCTATAGTGCGATAACCAAAGGAAGACTTCAATAAGGTCTGAAATCAGATCCTAATATTGAAGTCAGTTTTCAATTTGGATTCAATCAATCAATCAATCAATCAATTGGCTGAATATTAAAGAATGTTCTTCACTGGTAAGAATGATAAACTTCTGCTCAATAACTTTTGATAACATTTGAATGCCTCAAATGCTGAAATCTCCATGATTCACTCCGAAATGAGCCGTTATATATGAACATCAACAGCTCAAAATAGACCGCGTATTATGCTGCTGCGCCACGCTATATTTAGACGTGCGTCAATAGTCAATGTTAGCAAGGCGAATGCACATAACTAAGGCTGAAGCCTAAGGTCATGCTTTCCCCACACCCAAGTTTGGGCAATTGTCTTGATAGTATGCCTGACATAGAACAAATGTCAAATAAAGGCTTCAATATGTAGGCATCTCTGAACTCCCACGAGGGTAACGTCTTTCACTTGTCATCAGTCTGCCAGTCGTCTCCCAGTGTCCACTAATGTATATCCCAGTCATCACTCATTCACTTATTTGATGCATATCGTTCTGCTGGTTATAAATCTGTTCAGTTCTTTTCAATCAATATTCTTAATTTGGAAAACCAATAGAACCTGTCCCACTTCGCATTTCCATTCTTCAATTTCTAATTAGCCAAGTGGTCCAATTCATCTAGAAGCTCCTGCTCGAGCTCATCTAGATCGTCTCCATTTTCGTCCCCACACTCACGACTGCGGGACTTTTTGTTGGTGCTCTCTTCTGAATGTTCCGATTCCTCATCCATGGCTTCCCTCTTGCGCTTGCTCTCATTGTATAATCCTTTAAGGAACGAAGAGCCTGACTTTAAAGTTTCTTCCTTAGCTGCCTCGTCGTCATCGTCTTCCTCCATTCGGTCCACATCATCATCGTCATCTTCACTAAGCTCTGCCAAAAAGTCATCCACTTCTGCTGTTGCATCATTAAAGTCATATTCCTCAATCGACGCTAAGGAATCCTTCCTATCATTTGCTTTCACTATCTGCTTTGGCACTTCCAACGCCTTCTGATACTTCGATACGTCGCTGGACGAAACGTGCCAATCCTTTTCCGTAACATCAATCAAAAATCCTTCTTCGCTGACTCTTTTCCATTGACTAAGGCACGCAAAGAGCCAGTCTGGGCTCACGATTTTCACTCCTGGAATGGTCCGCTTGGCCACTCTCACTTTGAGCGTGAGTCCGCCCTTGACAAAAGATGAGCTTGGGTCTCTGCACACAACATGCGTCACGTCTGGATACACTTCATTCACCACACGTACGCCAAATTGCCTGCTCCAAATCACAATGTCGGCATTGTCAATATTCATCCCCAAGGGAAGGATTCCTGAGAAAAGTACTACAATGCCTTCAAGACACTGCCGCTTGAGTTCGGGGATTATGGTCGTCAAATCTGGACGGTCAGTTTCACCCTTCAGCTGGTCTAAAAGCTGGTAGAACTTATGGTGAATGGTCTCCAATGCAATCTGGAGCGTTATGAGCTCCGTGTCGTCATCCTTCAAGAGGTTTTCCTCTTCGTCTTCCTCTTTAGAACTCTCGGGGGTCGGCGTTTCATGATCGTGGACGATTTTGTCCAAATTATGTTGCAATTTTGCCAATGGCCGCTCATGCTGTTGTTTCTCCACGAGCTGGCTGCGAGTTATCAGTTGTTCATGAAGAAGGTCTTGATTGTTTACACCTCCACCTAAATGGAAGATACGGTTAACGGGATAATTGCCTTTTTCTCCATTCTGGGCGACATACGTTTCAATCGAGTCAACATTATCAAGTTTAACATTTTCGTCCAACTTTTCCCCATTTTTACTTTCTGGCAGTTTGTCTGACTTTGGGTCTTCCGTTGAGTCAAGTTCTTTTGGTGTCTCTTCCGAAGTCAGTTCTTTTGGTGTCTCTTCCGAAGTCAGTTCTTTTGGTGTCTCTAACTTTGGCTTTCTCTCAGTCTCAGGCTCAGGTTTTTCGATCTCAGTATCCTCCATGGCCTCTAACCTTGCTATGGTCTTTCTCTTTTTGGAAGGACCCAAAAGCTGACCATTCTTCTTCGGCAAAAAACTCAGGTTAATATCACCAATGCCCACAAAAAAGTCGTAGGGCACCACCTTGATCAAATTTGACTCCCATTGCCATACATCTCCACGGTCGTCAATAATGGCCACCATCGACTGGTCAACAGGAAAAAGTCGCTTGAGGTTTTTATGCGTCAACAGGCCACTTTCATCTCGACTCAAGATCCTGTCACCAAAAAAGCTTCTGTCTGGGTCAATGATATTGGCAATTGCAAGCGCATAGCTACGCGTGGCCATGGTATAGATATGAAGCTCATAGAGTTGGGACACTCTGTGGAGAAACTCCTGGAGTCCCGGGCGCAATTTCACATAATACCAGCATTTGGAAGGCGGTGGGCGGGGGCCCGTCCAACCTGCAGGCAACACGGGCTCCTCCTCCAATGAGAAGGACCGAACGTCCTTGACATAGGGATAATTGGGATTGTGTACGTCGCCCTGCCACTCGCCCACCGTGGGGTCCACCGTGGCATGAATCACGGTTTGATCCAAGTCCACAACCAAAATCAACTTACGGTCCTCGATCAATTTAAGCGTGCTAGACTTTTCAATTTTGGCAGCCTCATCCATGGAGATTTTGAGCCCGGTATTGTCATGAGACATAGCAACGGTGGCTCTGTCGTCGTAACTATAACCCGAATAGTCCTTTTCATCCTCCACAGCTTTGCCACAAAGGGCACAAAGTCCACCATATTGCACTGTATGTGTACATGCTTCGGCTATCGTGTATAACACCACGCCACTATGGACGATTTCCTGTTGTGGTCGAACGTTGACCAGAACAACCTCTCCCTCAATTGGAGACTCAAACGTGCCGATTCTTTCAACGCGGATTTTCTGCGGTGGATCCTCCTTCAGATTGGGATCATCCTGGTAATCCCAATATTTATATTTAAGGAGAGGACTGTGTTTTTGGACGTTTTGCCCGGAGCTATAGAAAACTGCACTGATGGTCACTGGAAATGGCACCGACGGGTGCAATTGCAAGGTAGTCATAATTATAGGATCAAATTAGGGCGGAGACAACTTTGAAATGTTTCAAAACAAGGGGGAGGCCTGAAGCGGCGGCGGCTATTGTGTGGTTTGGCTGGAAAGGTTTTCTGAGGCTTGTAAAATCTTTAGTTGTTGAGATTTTTGAACGGGAATTTGACCACGTGACTCGGTATGGATGGGGCTTAATATCAGAAAAGATTTGAATACTTGATATCAGCACTAAAGTCGGGACCTGAAGCACCTTAGGATTCTGTCGCCTAATAGCTATAGAGTGTGTGTGTGATAAGATATACAGAGGACGCGAAACATGAGTTTTGTATCGCGATATGGTGTACGGGTGTACCAGTGGAATCTGTTTACTTGAGGTGTGAGAAATATAACTATTTGATTCTCAATGTGCAGGTGGGGTAGCCTTATATGCAGGCCGCTAAATTTGGAAAAACGGCAAATTATATCGTGAATGTAATGCATCTTGTGAAGTTGGGAAGGGGGGGATTTCTTTGACGTTTTGAATTCTTGTGGTGGTGACGTCCCCACCAGCTGTTGTTCCAGTATACAGGTGTACAGGTCACAGCCGCATATGTCACAGGTCCACACATTCACACACTGTTGTCGACATGGAAAGCTTATCCCAGACGCTGTTCCGGACTCTTTTGTTCCCCACGTATTGTCACATCCACGTATTATCACATCCACGTATTGTCATATCCACGTATTGTCACATCCACGTATTCTAATCCCAACGTATTGTCATCCCCACGCAGTCTTTTCGGAGTCTTGTCACATTGTCGTCTTGCCGTTCCCCAGTCACAATTTGAATCATTCTAAATCTTGGAGCTCATCGGAATCCAAGTCCTGACCCCACATTCCATTGTCAATATTCATGGGCTGGGAGTCGGCCCCAAAATTCTCCCTAGAATCTTGAATATTTATAGTTGAAGACATAGAAATGGAGTCAGCTTTAAGCGAGCTTTTGGTAGCGCCGCGGCCCGCGTGCAGAACCAGGGCGAAATCGGGCTCAAGATCCGCTAAGTCTGCATTTGAATCCGAATCCGCGTTAAGTTCAGCCGCATCACCGAAATTAAACTTTATGGGAGCGTTGTGCGGTACGTTGTCCGGTGTGTTGTCCGGTGCGGACTCCGATGCGGACTCCGGAGCCTTGTCTTCTTCGAAAACAATAGAGTCATCGGCGAAATCAATATCTTGCATTTCCTCGTCGCTATCGTCCAGTAGGTTTGCTTTGGCATCAAAGTTAAAGCCAAACTCATAGACCCCGTTGGTCTGCTCCTTCTCCTTCTCAGCCAACCGCTTCTTCTCAAGTAAGGCCTTCAACGATGCCATTTTGATGGCCTCGGCTTTTCGCGTGGCCTTGATGACCTTCTTGAAGCGGGTCTCGAGCTCATGCTCAAAGTACTTTTTATCTTGCTTGCTGGGCACTTTCTTGGCAGAAGTCGAGAACATGGTTTCAGCCTTCATGAAGATATTTTTTTCCCGGAGATTTCGGCGGCGCAGGATTTCTACAGCGTATCGCTCTTTGGCAAGCCGCCTTTTTTTGGCGTACGCCACAAAATCAAAGCGGTTTTTCGCTTGGTCCATCACTGCTGATACTTCAGAGCTCTGTGTAGCCTGCACATGCGACGAGTCTGATTCAAGGGCTGGTGGTTTCTTGACTTCAACCACCTCAAGCGAAGGGGTTTCAACGTCGCTCATAATCTCCCTTTCTCCGGCCTGACTCATGATCTCCTCCTTGTCAGATTCCGACAGCTCCAGAGCCTCAAGAGCTTGCTCAAATGCACAGTTCCACCTTGCCTCATCATCGTCTATGAGTTTATAGAGCGAGGCCTCATTGAGCCGCGACTGGTCTGCCAATTTAACTTTGATCTCCTTCAACTCCAGCACCGTCTGCATATAGTCGCCCGTCAGGGTGTAGGTGAAATCCGGTGGCAAGTCCGGGAAGTAGTCGGGAATATAATCACGAGGGGGGTTCTGCCGTGGAACTAATGCTGCAATCTCGTATTGCTCATTGGCATGGAACACCAAAGATGGGTCCTCCTTGTCTAAATTATAGTGTTCTGCATTATACTCTCGTAGAATATGATTGAGCTGACACTTGATGGTCTGTGCCGACGCCTTACTTTTAGAGTCTAGCATCTTGGTTCGTTGGTACTCTTTGTAGAGGTCGGAAATGGATATATTTTTACTTCGAAAGCATATTTCAACATCTGCAATTCCTGGCACTCGGTGCCGCTGTACTTCGGTGAATTTATGGAGAGAATCAATCAATGAATGCAAGTATTGGCGGGTCAAATCCGTGATTTCGTCAAGCACTTCCGCTGTGAACCCGGGGTTATTCTTAGAACTTTGAATAATGAGCCCAACAAGTTTACGGAGCTGAAAATCGACAGAATCCATGTCACAGAGATGGGAGACGGGCTGGTTGACCTGGCTTTGGTACATTCCTAGCTTCCGGAGAGGCGGCAGGATGTATAGGTTTTCATTTGTTGAAGGCATTAGGGGGGAGACTGGAGAGGGAGATTTGTTGGATGGGGATTTGGATGGGCATTTGGTCGGCGATTTGGATGGCGATTTTTTGGACAGATGCGGTACACAATTGTCAGGCGAATGTAGCTGAGATGATATTGAGGGCGCTTGGACTCTGGTGCCTGTGGCAGGAGTGGTTTCCTGGTCGGCCATTGTTGTGATGGGAGAAGAAAGCTCAGTGAGATTATAAGATTATTGTGTCGCACACGACCATTTGGCGAGGATGGCAACAGTGGCAACAGTGGCAACAGTGGCAACAGTGGCAACAGTGGCAACAGTGGCGACGGTTGGCATTGACACTGTCGCCGGTTCAGTTCCAGATTCAGTTCCCTGCCAGCACATCATGTATACCCTACATCTACTCTTTTAGTCTTGTTCATTAGTTGGAGTGTGCCCAGAAGCATGTAGTATACAGGACTGAGCAGGTGTAGTGTTAGAAAGCTGAGGACAACAAGTGGTCGATGGCGCCCTGGACGTTTCCGCCACTTCTTCTCAAGGCAGTGACGTTCAGATCAAAGTCGGAAAAGCCCATTTCATTGAGTTGTCTCAACTGAGTTTCGTACTTTTCTTCAGGAGGTCTATTATCAGCAGGTCCAGCAGGTCCAGCAGGTCCACCTGAGAGGGCATCAAAAGAGGGCATTCCACGGAACATATCAGCAAAGTTAGGCATATGCGGCACAGAAGAAGCAGAAGGTCCAGAAGTTCCAGAAGTTCCAGTTCCAGTTCCAGTTCCAGTGGCAGTGGCAGTGGCAGTGGCAGTGGCAGTGGCAGTGGTAGTGGTAGTATTAGAATCCACAGTTGGATTGGAGCCCGGAGCAGGAAATGAAGAAGCTGTACCATCAGCAGCATGATCCTGGAAGTTCCGAGAGAGGTTAATCATAGACCTCAAACTCTCAGGGTTGGATAACATCTCTCGGAACATGGGCTGCAACATCTGGCGGGCCTCCGGGGTCATGTTGCGCAACTGAGGGCTTTGGTTGATCAACATATCCATCATTTGAGGATCCAGCAACATAGCATTCATCTGCTCACGGAACATGGGGCTAGACATGACAGATTCGAGCTGTTCCGGATCAGGAAATGCTCCCATACCTCCATCAGGCCCAAACATAGACGCATTGGGCAACTGAGCATAACCTGCATAACGAGCACCTGTCAAGTCTGCCAACGGATTAAATGAACCCTGGCCGGCTGCAATATTGGAAGGCACAGAGGGAGAAGGAGAAGATGCTGAGCCTGCTACTGAGCCTGCTGAAGTAGACACAGAAGAAGCCTGCGTCTGGCTACTACTGGAGTTTGCCTTCGCCTTACCAGCTCCTGAGCTTTTCACCAAATGAATACTATGGCCTTCCTGGATCTTATAAGAACTAACAGTTTCTGCATCTTTTAGCACTTTACCGCTATAAATTAACCGCTGGTTTTCTACTGCCACATCCGCCTCCCCCTGGATAATCACCTTTAAGTCTTCAATGGTAGACTCAGTATCCACCTGCACAGAGTATTTCTTATCGCCTGATGATTTGATGGTAATGGAGATAAGCGTCATTAGGGTAGGTAATTGGAGTTAACAAGCTTAACACGAGGTTTGAAGGAGTAATAAGTAGTAGTAGTAGTGTTGTAAGAAAAAGCTAGTTTTCGTTCCGCGATAGTGTTCGACACCTTTCGAATTGGTTCCGCGCACACTGATATACACGGCCTGCACTATGTATTATGAGGAGAAGATATGAAATGAACAAGAGAACCGCCTAGGGAGGTACTGATGGGATAGGGATGATATAGGGATGGGGATGATAGGGATAAGACATGGGTGCTTATTCATATCAGGGATAAGATATATGGGTCCTTAGGGATACCAGGGATGAGACATGAGTCTTTAGGGATAAGACTAGGGTCCTTAGGGATAAGACATGGGTCCTTAGGGATACGACATGGGTCCTTAGGGATACCAAAAATAAGTTATGGGTCCTTAGGGATACCAGGAATAATCATGGGTCCTTAATCATACCATGAATAATCATGGGTCCTTAGTCATATCATGAATAATCATGGGTCCAAGCTTATAAAACATTGTCAATTTCGGAGCTTCCAAACCAGGACCCATAACCTGTTGACATCAGAAAAGCGTCTATACTTGAGGCAGAGTTATTGAAGACCCTTGAAAATACTAGTAAACGTGCATACTTATGCGTTTACATTGAAGGAACAGAAAAGATGTATGAGTTATTACAAGATAAACCGGTTCAAGTTGAACCTCAGGTGAAGGCATTGATTGCTACCTATCTTAGGAGAGTGGGTAAGGATATTATTCGGGCATTTGAAGAACACACAGTCAAAACTGTTTTTGAATACTGTATGGATACGCCGGAACTTTCTTTACAAAATATTTGGAAATACTTTCAAGATCGGAAGTTGTGTGAAGAAAACTGGGAAAGCTATGTGTTGGTAGCTGAACATTGTTTAAAGTCAGTAGTGGACGAGTTCAGAACTACGGAATTTGAACATGACTCAACAGTGATATTCTTCAAAAGAATATTTTACAACCAAACAAGAGAAAATTTAACAGGAGTGTGTTATATGGCGTCGGCACGACAGAACTTATCTTCGTCTAAGGCAGCAATGAAAGAACTACCAACTGATTCACGAGAAGGATACATTGTGTCACTAAATGAGAACCTGGAAGTGATTGGAGGAGGAAAAGAAAAGAGTCAACTATGAAAAATGAATTAACATTACTCTTACCATCAGTACAAGGATCGGTCTACAATGTTACAGAAAGAACACCTACGATAGATTGGGAGCAAGCTGGGACAGAAGAGGACTAGACTAGACTAGAGAGGCTATGGTTGGGAACTTGATTGAGGAACAAGTTGGAACAGAAGAATCACACTATACGAATTTGATGTGACAATACGAATACGCTTACACAGGTATCTGACGGAGTGTTCAAGAAAGGTATGAAGCATGTCGAGATAAAGAATTCAGTGGTCATTCAGTATATCCAAAGAGGTTTGATATATGCTTGTTTGGATCTTCTAATAGCAACACTCTTCCAAGCCAACAGGCGGTCTGCCTTTAGGGATAGGAGGGATAAGACATGGGTCCTTAGGGATAAGATATGGTCCTTAGGGATAAGATATGGTCCTTAGGGATGCCAGAGATAAGAAGGGTTATCTTTATTTGAATTCTATCCCTTATCCAGACCCCCACAGGACATCAATTCTCTACTCAAGAGTTCAGATTACCTGGTCAGCAAACAAGATCGTCAAGATGGTATTCCACTGAAGATGGGAGATCTTCCAAGGGTCGCCCTCCACTTATCTTTGTGGGTTATGACAACAATAATGCACAGCACTCCCGCTCACATAGAGCACTAAGGCACCTTCTTGATAATGCAGTTATTGAGCAGTTATATTCGATCAACGAAGTGAATTTCAATTCAGGACCCTCATTGGCGGTTGAAAGGGAGTAGGGAGACGAATCTAGAAGCTACTCCAGAGTATCCGAGCCAAGACCAAATATCTAAAGTTGCTCATATTTATACATTGTTCAGGCATGTTGAAGAGGGTGAGTCTAAAGTGAAGTGCATTTGAAGTACAAAATTTCAGAAGTGAATTACTTGTTGGTTCCAGGTCTCCAGCAGTTCCACAAAGCTTTCCAAGATGAGTTCAGAAGTATTCTTTGAATGACAGATGAAGACTGCCGTGAAGACGGATAACTTATTGATACCAACAGACAGGCTTTACGGCGAGCTTACTCATGATGGAGAAACTACCTTTTTTTTTTATCTGGTTTGGAGAGATTGTTAGTGATTATGCTACACATCACATGGATCATGGTGACAGCTTTCCAGTATTTAGCAGATGGTTTGATTTTTCATGTGCTAATATGGGCTTTAATCAAGTTCAATGAAGGGATATTTTTATAGGGATAAGAGGCTATTTGATTCTATCCCTTATATCCAGACTTGAGCCACAGTTGACTCAGGAAATTTTCAGCCCTATTTGAGAGCAAAGTTCAGCCCTATTTGAGAGCAAAGCTTCAGCCCTATTTGACAGCAAAGTTCAGCCCTATTTGAGAGCAAAGTTCAGCCCTATTTGAGAGCAAAGCTTCAGCCCTATTTGAGAGCAAAGTTCAGCCCTATTTGAGAGCAAAGCTTCAGCCCTATTTTACAGCAAAGTTCAGCCCTATTTGAGAGCAAAGTTCAGCCCTATTTTACAACAAAGTTCAGCCCTCTTTGACAACAAAGCTTCAGCCCTATTTGAGAGCAAAGCTTCAGCCCTATTTTACAGCAAAGTTCAGCCCTATTTGAGAGCAAAGTTCAGCCCTATTTTACAACAAAGTTCAGCCCTCTTTGACAACAAAGCTTCAGCCCTATTTGAGAGCAAAGCTTCAGCCCTATTTTACAGCAAAGTTCAGCCCTATTTGAGAGCAAAGTTCAGCCCTATTTTACAACAAAGTTCAGCCCTCTTTGACAACAAAGCTTCAGCCCTATTTGAGAGCAAAGCTTCAGCCCTATTTTACAGCAAAGTTCAGCCCTATTTGAGAGCAAAGTTCAGCCCTATTTTACAACAAAGTTCAGCCCTCTTTGACAACAAAGCTTCAGCCCTATTTGAGAGCAAAGCTTCAGCCCTATTTTACAGCAAAGTTCAGCCCTATTTGAGAGCAAAGTTCAGCCCTATTTTACAACAAAGTTCAGCCCTCTTTGACAACAAAGCTTCAGCCCTATTTGACAACAAAAGTTTACTGGTCAGACTGGTCTCTCCTTCTCTTCTTTCAGTTGTCAAACTGGTGTGAACCCAATCATTAATCACAAACTTGCCATGTGACTTGATGGACAACAGCAGAAAACGGTTGGTGAACTTTAAGCCATATATACAAGGTCTTTTACAGTCCGTGGGCTTTGTATGGCGTTGGACGATGGTATGTGCAGTATATATTGGAAAACCCTTTGTTATTGTAGCTGTGAGCATATTCAAAAGTCGGACACGGCCAAGTACTTGGTCAATCGTGACAATGTTTTGAAAACGGAAGAGTAATTACAGAGCTTTGAAGATATTAAAAGGTAACCAAGACAAAAACCCGTACATCCCTAAATTAGCTGCGGCCCAGCGAGGATGACCTCTGTCAATGGAAATTTACGACAATTTAAAGCGGTCGAAGAGGGATTAAGCCATGTTCAGACGAGATGAATGGAGATAAAAGAGTACATCCCTATACCAAAAAAAACCCGTAGCCTTTGGTCGGTCGCGACTGCACTGACGGTCTTCACTGGAGTGGTCGCAATACCATTCGCAGTATTCACAGTTTTCTACACTCACTACTAAATAATAACAATAATAGAGTAGTTCTTGTTATTACTTCTTCAATGTACTAGACTAAGACTAGACTTAAACTACTTAGGTTGACACTGGGATAGCCTTTAGTAGAGTAGAGTAGAGTAGTAGAGTAGTAGAGTAGTAGAGTAGTAGAGTAGTAGAGTAGTAGAGTAGTAGAGTAGTAGAGTAGTAGAGTAGTAGAGTAGTGTAGAGTAGTAGTAGAGTAGTAGACTAGCTGTAAAAAGATGTATTTGAGGAAGATAAGGAAATTGAGAGCACACTGATATACTCACTCACTACTAAATAATAATAAAATTGTCAGATCCCCCATGGGTATCACACTACCCATGGGAGTAAAAATCACCTACGATGTGCCATCAGACGTGGATTTGCCATAGACCCTGACAAAGCAGGTAGGCAACGGCAATTCAACCACTCCTTAATCTTACCGGACTTGTCCTTGACCCAAACAAATAGGAGTACAACGGCTATCCAGTTCCCTACTACCACCAGACGTAACAAGCCGGCATGAACACATGCCCAAATTCTATATAAGACCCAAGGATTCCTCATTTTGAGAATCCCTCCACGAATAAACAGAGTTTTGGAAGTACTAAGCAGAATCATAATAATATCTATAAAATGTGTTAGATTCTTTAATTGTTCAAGTCACTTTATTCGTTCCTCGAACTTGGAATGTGCCATCCTTGGAGCAAAGGCGAAACCACTCGCCTATGAGTCGCGAATGGTGGAATAGGAGTTGCTCCTACTTGCAGTAGTCAATGACAATTCCGATAAGACTATGGATGGATTGGTTTCCAGTTGTTTGGCATCCACGTGTGATGGCATATGGTAGATGATTTACTCCCAAGGGTAGTGTGATAGCCACGAATAATAATAGACTAGTAGTTCTTGTTCTTGTAGTTGATATTACTTAGACTAGAGAGTGCTTTACACTGACTAACACTACTCTACTTTACACTGACTAACACTACACTACTTTACACTGACTAACACTACACTACTTTACACTGACTAACACTACACTACTTTACACTGACTAACACTACTCTACTTTACACTGACTAACACTACTCTACTTTACACTGACTAACACTACTCTACTTTACACTGACTAACACTACTCTACTACTTACACTAGAGTTTACTTATACTACTTGTACTTTATAACTTAAACTACGTAGGTTTTGACACTGGGTTAGCCTTTAGTAGTAGACTAGTACAAGTTCTTCAGAGTACTAGTTCTTCAGAGTACTAGTTCTTCGAGTACTAGTTCTTCAGAGTACTAGTTCTTCGAGTACTAGTTCTTCAGAGTACTAGTTCTTCGAGTACTAGTTCTTCAGTTCTTCACTACATTGACTAGTGCTCGCGACACTCGACCTGGTCTTACTCAAGCTCTCGCTCATCCCATTCGCAGATGTAAACGCACTTGCTCTTGGTCAGTACACCGCGCACACACTAAAATGAGTATTTGATTTAAATGAGGGGACTTTTGATTGAGTAGTCATACACACTCACACTACTAAATAAATAATAAAATAACATATAGTACTAGTAGAATTCTCTGTTTCAATATTATAGGGTATAGGAAGAGTATCTTGAGAATGCTCAATAGTGTACACATAACACTAGGGTTATTTCCTAATTAAGTCATTATAAGGCAATAAGTGAGGCTCACTCAATTATAAAAGGAGGAGCTTTCGCCTTTATAATGTAATCAAATTACATGGTGAATGACATATGTCCTCCACTTCTGACCCACAGAAAACTTTGAGTGTAATATGTCTAGTAGTAAGTAGTAGAGATTACAATTAGTGCTAACTGGAGAGATGGTAACTGGAGAGATCAGTCGTAACTAGTAGTAATAGTAGTATCACTCTTATCACTAGTATTAATAGTAGTATCACTCTTATCACTAGTAGTAATAGTAGTATCACTATCACTAGTAGTAATAGTAGTATCACTCTTATCACTAGTACTAATACTAGTATCACTATCACTAGTAGTAA
>NLAU01000580.1:0-97196 GCA_002370875.1 Metschnikowia arizonensis
CTACTTAGGATTCTTTAAGGAATTGTACTTTGTAGGTATATGAAGTTTTGATATAGACTATATCACCCATTGCCAAAGATGGTAGGTGTACAAACATTTGGGTCGAATTTTCCAAAGCCGCTTTAGCTGCCCACCAAGCAGCTTTCGAAAAGCAAAAACTTAATACGACAGGAAACACAAGGATCTCCGTTTCAAAGCGGGTCAACAGGTTTATGTGGACATCACTTGCCTCGCAGGTCTCCGAGACGCAATCAGTTCGGACGAATACTTCACTCCACTTCCAGCTAACATCAGCCTCAGGAATACCGTGAGGATTTTAACTAGTGGAAATCACCGAAATTGTGAGCCATAAGTTAGGAAAGGTTACCGTTTATGGCTGACACCGCTCCGCTGAATACCCAGGAGAATTATCGAAGTACGAGCAGGTAGTCAAGGTAGTCAAGGTAGTCAAGATAGTCAAGGTAGTCAAGATAGTCAAGGTAGTCAAGGTAGTCAAGGTAGTCAAGATAGTCAAGGTAGTCAACGGTAGTCAACGGTAGTCAACGGTACTTTTCGGTAGTCAACGGTACTCAAAGGTACCCAACGTTACCCAACTTTACCCAACAATACCAGAATACCCTCCCAAACAGATCCACAGTCGCAGCGTGAAAGTCAGATCCCTCATGAATACCGCACTACCAATTGTTAGACTCATCAGTGAACCAAGCTGTCAGTCTATAATGAACGTCTTCCTTAGGACCTAAAGTTTATCATGGTATGTATTGAACATAGAATAGTCTCATAACTCCCTAACCGAGCAAAGGAGGAAAACCTCGCTGTTATATACACAGGGAGGCTGCAGTCCTGCATAAACCTGAAACATATGCATGTAGTGAGCAGGTGTTACCCGACCATCCTAATTGGAGCTCGTTTCCTACCACCAAGCAAGAAGCCTGCATATTGCGGAAGCTTCTCCCTTTACCTTTGACTAGTCTTCTCAAGTAAGGAGAAGTAACTCTTAATTTGACATATACTGTTTTCTATCTACTGACTAAGAAAGCTCTTGGTCAGTTTTTTATTTTTGAGGGTTGTTCGTCTGCCTTTCTACACGGCGCAAGGCTACCCTTTATAGACATCGACTGGGCTGTATGCACACCCACGTAGCCATTTGCAGCCTCTGGTAGCATTTGCAGCCTCTTGTAGCATTTTAACCTTATATAACACTGCTCAACCTCGTCTATCACTACCTCCGATACACGGTAAATCAACCTTAACTAACTTCATTGAACAATACAAAGATGTCCAGCTAGGATTATTAAGAATACTTCTTAAGTAGCTCCATCAATCCATGAATATCCTTTTGGCTATGGCTGTGACCATCCAGTGTGTGAATCATTCTACATTACATGAAACACAGAGACTACAATCTTTATTCACATCTACATGCAGGGGTGGTGCTGACCGAGTTATGGGTTTCAGTATAATCTGTGTCTTGTTGTCATCATATCCTGTATCATATCATCTTGTCTACCAATGTTTTTGAACCTTGTACTTGGGCACTTCTAAATAACAGGAACTTCTCTGAACCTTTAACATGGAACATAATCCCAGATTCTCCAGTTGTTCTTAAGCTCTTGAATCTCTTGAAATCAAAATCAAGAAGCCTTGGTGCAATTAGCTGGTTAGCATCGAAGAGCGATGCCACACGAATTGTCCGATTCATAGTCGTGTCCGGTTTGGACCTCTTCGCTTTAGCTTCTAGCAGCTGTGAATTTCAGTGTATTGAATCCCTGATCTCTTGAAGAGAATCTTCCATATGTCTCTCAATGTGCTATCTGGATCAGCACCGCTTTCATTTGCTCTAGACTGCACAATGCGCAGGATAGGGGTGCTATTTTTCTTTCTTGGTGTAAAGTCTTTCTGGTGATGGTGAGAGGGGCTGTGTAATATATCATCTTGGACTTGAAGTTGCTAATTTGTGATAGACCGGAAAACTGGGACTTCTATGAAATCGACTATAATGGAATATGAGTAGTTGACTACACTCCATCAACAGCTCACTACTATTCAAATACTATGGTAAATTAAAAGCGTACCTTTTTCTTAGAAAATCAATATTTAACAAGATATTCAACATGTCCATAGTAATTCTGGTATGTCTGCAATAGTTGATAAATTGGTGTCAACTGTAGATGATATAGCGTGGTCGCGCTCGATGTCGTGCAGGAGCCAACACCAATTTTTCCAAACATCTATTCTCACCAAGAGCAAGACCTTCTCATATTTTCCCTGCAACCCCTGAAACTCTTCCTGGAACTGTCCCTATCACTCCCTGCACTCCCTGCAATGAGTCTCTTGGCTTCTGTGATTTCTGGTCGCTCTACAGAATCTCTGAAACTGCCTTATGGTCTGTCTAATAACTCGTCCACCAAGTATCTTCGGCCTACTTTGGACTTGGACAATGATTCCTACAACAACACCGTCAAGTTCCAAAAAGAGGGTACCTCCAGTGGAAATGCTTCTTCGAACTCGTCGCTGAGATTCTATCTTCCTATGGTGATGGATTCGGTCAATGATATTAGCTACAAAATTAGCGTTCCAAACTTCGCCAACCTACCGCCGCTTCGGTTGAGTTACAAATACATTACGGATTTGATCAAAATAGATTCCATGACGCCTGGAGATTTATATGCTCCTACTATTACAAACCAGAATGCCGGCTTGGATAATTACTACTTTGACTATGCCAATGGCTTGGGCAATTTCTCTCGCTTCGAAAAAATCTCGCAGATGGACTTGCCGGATCGCTTTTTTGAGGAGTATAACTTGACCAAATGTGCTAGCAAAATGGGTTTATTCCCGGAAATTAACCGTGCTTGGATTGCTGTGGATAATAAATTGGTGCTTTGGAACTACAAGCTTCCGCAATCATCATTTAACCAATCCTCTCAGTTTGTTACCATCGACCAAATTAGTCATTTTATACTTTCTGTCAAGTTGGTCAAACCAAAACCGGGCATTTTTGTTGCTGATGCAAATTACCTCTTGATTATTGCCACCACCATGGATATTCACATCTTTGTCGTGAAGTATGACATCGCTTCCAATACCCTTGACATCTTCAACCCCAAACTTTCGGTGTCTACTCAAGGCCTCATAGTCAATCATTTCATTGTCAATGAAATTACAAATGACATTTACTTTTCGGGCGAAGGTGATGGCACAAATATCTGGAGATTGGATTACTCAAATAATGTGTCTTTTATAAAAAACAAGTGTGACAAGGTGTGTCTCACCAAGAAAGGCTTTTCTTCCGTGCTTCCTATTGGGAAAATTGCTGGTTTTGATATGTTCACGTCGGACCACGAGCCTGCTTCTGGCTCATCAAAGAAAACTGCCGGCGCCCAAAAACCCGTCGCTGTCCCTGAAGCTTTGGTGCAATTAGAGATTGATGCTGAAAGAAACATTCTCTATTCGCTCTCTAATAAATCCGTCATCAGGGTCTACAAGTTGGCCCCAAAGCAAGAACAGTTTCTGCAACATAACCAGTTGACGCCGTCTGAAATCTTCAAGCAATTATCTCAGATCATCCCTGATTCTGCAAACATCAAATCCTTCCTGAAATTTAGAATTGTCAGCATCTCTGTTGTCACCCAAAAAGAATCCTCCAACGTCCTGCTTATAGCTATCACCAATTACGGTAACCGGATTCTTCTCAGATTTGGTGGCCCAACTTCTTACTCATCTTTCATGTCCACTGCATCCACTTCGCTGTCTATGAAGTTGTCCGTCGTTAACATGAAATTCCCCCCATCGAAGGAGGAGGCTAAGATGAATCCTGAATTAGACTCTTTTACCAGAGTCAAACAATACATTGCGCTGATGATCACCAACCAGCAAAACTCGGAACTTTTAAAGAATACAAAGCTAGGAAAAATCATTAGTCCGGGAGTTTTTCTAGCTGTGAAGAAGACCAAAGCCAGTGATCTTCTTTTTATAAGTTCTGTCAACTATGGTTTTCTTAAGCACAATCACAAATTAGTGGAGGACGCAGAGTTGATCAACATCAGCTCCCCAAGTGCTAATGCCGACTCGGCTCCTTTGATTATCAACGATATTGTGCAGTTGACACCTTCCATGAATGCCTCCGATTCTCCCAGTGGGTATGCAAATGTACTTGCTGCTCAATACAGTAAAAAAGCCCTTGAGTTTGCTGTGTTGACCAACTATGGAATCAGCATCTACCAATACAGAACTTCGGACAAGATCATTGGGTCTTTGAAAGAAAGTGTGATTGAGAATTTCATCGATGAAAACGGGTTTGAGGAAACTTGCTCTACACTTTTGTATTTGGCATGCTCCTCTGGACACCACAGCCCAGATGATGTTTTCCGGAGCAAGGCCCAGATCCTCTTTTCACATGCAGGAAACGATGCCCGCTTAGTTCAGCCACAGACTGCAAACCAAAACCTGCAACAACTTGTTTCCATACAGCCTTCTGATCCACAGCCATTGTTAGAGAAAGTGATACTCAGTGACCGATTCTACGGCACGTGCTTGCTCATTTCTCGACTTTTCAGGGAGTACTGGAATCTTAAGGTGTTTTCCCGTTTGCCCCATGTCAAAAGCTTGCCTGCTGGGTCAATAGACGTCTCTTCAGTCAAGGAGGATAATCTTATCATTCAAGGACTCAACATCGAAAAGCAAAAAGTGGAATTTTTTATCGGATCAGTGATTGTGCTTCTTGAGTTTTTTAATGAAAACTTGAGTAAGATTCCTGGACTCAGTGCACCAAAGTACAGCTCCGACCCATCTAAGGTCGAGAATGAGGCGTGTTTCAGAGCAGAACACATTGCATTCACATCAATAGTGAGGTCTTTAAACTCCATGAAAGAGGCGCTTTCGTTCATTATGGTTCTTATCGAGGAAACTCAAACCAATCCTGATAATTTCAATGAGATATTCAAATTCCTTTCACTCACAAACCAATTGAACTTATTGACGTTGAATTTTTCAGACCTCCTTCTTCCTACAATCGAAGTCAGAAAGCTCATTAAAGACTTGTTATCGTCGATCATCAATAAGACTATTTTGAATGGAGGGTCTATTGATCTCATTGCTTCTTCATTGCAAGGTCGATGTGCTTCTTTCTGCTCCAAGGATGATGTATACATATTCAAGGCTATTGAGAATTTGACAAGAGCTAAAAACATTGGCAACAGAGATAATGAACTCAAAGTCAAGTGTCTTCATAGCGCAGTGGCTCTTTTCGAACAAGCAAGCGATTCTCTCACATTGGAAAATATCGAAAACTCTATTGATATCATGCTATCACTTGAGTTTTATACCGGAGCGATTGATTTCTTATTGAAGCTCTCAAAAAGGCTCTACGGAATCCTGAGCTCGCAGACAGAGAACATTGTTTCATCAACGGGCGAGAGTAATGCAAGTGTTCTCAAAAGCAGATTGGATGATAACAACAAAAAGCGGTTACAGCTTTATGACTTTGTTTTTAAAATCCTCACCAACCTCGACTCGAAGGTTATAAAAATCACGGAGACAGGCAACCAGCTCATGATCAATGAGTTTGTGGAGACAAGAGATGTTGCATATGACACTTGTTTTGCATCCACCGATAAACACTTTCACTACGAGTTCTACCATTGGTTCATTAACCATGGGTGCAGTGAGAGATTGCTTACGGTAGAAACTCCATTCATCCTTCCATTTTTGGAGCAGGTGTCACAAGACAATCTTGCTTTAACAGAACTTTTATGGTTGTATCACGCAAAAAGGGAAAATTACTTCCAAGCAGCCAAGATTCTTTACTCGCTTGCTATCTCTGAGTTCAGCCTCACTATAAAACAAAGAATTGAGTTTTTATCTAGAGCAAACGGATTCTGCAACTGCACGTGTCCGCCAAGCTTGAGGCAGGAGTTGACACAGCTTTCGACGTTGATTCGAGAGTTGTTTGAAGTTGGAAATGTGCAATTGAATTTGTTGCAGACTATTCAGCAAGATTCCAGAATCAAGCAGGAGAATCAGAAAATAGCCATGGACAGTCTCAATTACAAACTTCGCAATGCTAGTGAATTGTTTAATGGGTTTGCCGATCCTTTGGGGTACTACGAGATCTGTCTTAACATTTTCTACATATCCGACTACAAGAACCCGGACGAGATTCTCAAAAGATGGGAATTGTTTTTTGAGAAAATCTATTATGATTTCACGCAGGGCAAGAGCCAACATCCAGTGGGCACACTTCTCAGTGAAGCATTGATTTCAGTGGGGGTTAAGATTCACAGCAATGACATGGTATTTCCGGTCAGCAACTTGATCAAGTTGATGTGCAAATACATCTTGATGGCCGTGGAGGAAAATGAAGCAGCCAGTCCTCGTGCAGGAATTGTCGTTGATACATTCATCAAATGCGGTATCTCTTTCGAGAGTATTTATGTGACGATGAAGCTTGTGATTGAGAATGAAGCGCATTCTCAGAAGACGGGACTTATCAAGTATTTGAAGAGCAACGAGATGGTGTATTTAATCCAAGCGTGGTGCCAAAGACACAAGAACTTACGAGACTTTGTTGATATGGATAAGGTTGCCACGATGACGGAATACTCCATTCACGACGATCCACTTGAGAAATGGATGAGAACACAAGAGTTATAAAGTAATAAACATTATTTAGGTGAGGTCGTAAAATTCACCCTTCTCTTGATCAAAGTGTTCATTCTGAAAAGGCCGAAGCGTGTTGACAGGTAGAGGCTCATAAGGAATCTTAGCAGCAAGTAAAGGAAGAATACCATCTACAATAAGCGACACACCATTTGATTCGTAACCTCTTGGCATAATGACATCAGCCCGTTCTTTTGTCATCAGGATATAGTCAATCATCTCTTGTCTGGCCCCATTGAGATAAGAATTGACCACGGACTCCAAAGTGCAGGACTGGGAATCAGCAGAGTTTTGAGCAGATTCATCAGAGGATGCCAAAACATCGCGTTTAATCCATCTAACAAGCCGAGTATCAGCATCACTATCGACGTAAACTTTAATATGAGACATATTGCACATTTCTTTATCGTATAGTGCATATAGACCATGTACGATGATAAGCCTACGTCCAGTCAGCAGGAGCAGCAGCAGGCGCAGCAGGCGCAAATGGCATTTCATACCTTCAAAGTCAAACCGACTTGGTTTCAAAAAAAGCTTTTGTTTTTGGCCTATAGTGATAGCAGATGTTTTGGAGTAATTCAGCGTGGTCACTATACTTGGGTCCATATATTGCTTCATATCTAGCACCTCGATATCCAAGCTGGCCAAATCGGGAAGCTGTTGTAACTCTGCCTTAATGTAATGAGCAGTTGTTTTTTTTCCGGCTGCATGACCTCCTCCAATTAATACGATCAAGTTGCTCATAATGAGTCCAAGTGATGCGAATGGATGGGTGAGTGAGTAGCGATGATGCGATGTGCTTGCGCGCAGGCAGGCAGTTGAAAACTAAGGTGAGAATGGGGCGATTTAAGCACCTCACTTAAATTACTCTTCAAAAACGCCGTTGGTTTCGTAATTGAAAATGTGAAAGAACAATGTAGTCAGCTCCCGAAAGGGGAGTGGGGAGTGAGCAGGCAGGCAGGCACTATAGAAAATATCACCAGAAATAATGATCAAAAAGAGTACTAAGATTAATAGAGCTCATTCAAACTTTAGTAATATGTTAAATCCTGTAATTATAAAGTACATTATTATAGAAGACTATATAAAGGGTAGCGTATCACCTATATAACACAAACATGGACAGAATCCAATGTGATTATTTAGTTTTCAATTTAGTATTACATAATAGTGTGTGTCAATAAGTATTAAATAGTGAGGCTGTGAGCATAGTGAATGTGAGGCAGATTCAATGGACAAATCACCTACACTGTACCATCAGAAGTGGATTGCCAGACAAAAGGGAAAGCAACTCAGCCATTCCTTACTCACGATTGTTTTGCTTACTACAACCGAACCTGGACTTACGACGCTACAAGCTGGTATGTAAACATACCCAAGTCTATATAAACGCTGCTGGGAAGTTATCAATGAATGAGCTGAGTTAGGGTAATAAACGTTATTAAAAATCTATCAGACCATATCTAACTTGAAGTTATATAATCAAGAACTATGATATATAGGAACCTATACTGTGGAGTAGATAGTATACTAGATACACTAAAGAATGCACAGTCAAAGATTGTAATTAAAAGGAATATTCTACAGTTTCTACATTATTTTTTGGGTGGAGAGGGTAGAAATGGTGCTGGTGAAGTCTCAGCTGAGGTGATCTAAAGAAGTGTTGTTTGCCTGTTGTGAAATTAACATGTAGCTTTAGGCCTGGTATTATAGAAGGTAGTGGAGAGTAGGTAGTAGGTAGGTAGTAGGTAGTGGAGAGTAGGTAGTAGGTAGTAGGTAGTGGAGAGTAGGTAGTAGGTAGGTAGTAGGTAGTGGAGAGTAGGTAGTAGGTAGGTAGTAGGTAGTGGAGAGTAGGTAGTAGATAGTAGGTAGTGGAGAGTAGGTAGTAGATAGTAGGTAGTAGATACTAGATACTAGATACTAGTAGTAGTAGGTTGTAGTTAACAAAACGTTTCAGGTTTATGGGTTGCAATATCCTGTACATTTATAACGTGGAATAGACCATACAGAGTTTTGAGTGAAGGTCAGGTGAGTACAACTATATGCAGACTCAGCCAAAAGTCTATATAAAGCCTGATTCCACTTATAAAGACCAAATAAGACTTATCTATGAGTAAATAACACCGTGATCTGATGAGTGCACTGTGATTGTGTATTCTTTTTAGTAAATACTTGTTAGTAGGTCCGGAATCGGATGCCGCGGCCGGATTTCACCGCCCCAACACCTCTAAAAATACACACACTAAATAGTTCTTGGTAAAAAATATCCATGGTAATGTCCGGAATTGTAGGTTTCCAAAAATAATTTTTTCACAAACCAACCCTTTAAAAAAGCTGATTTACGTTGGGCCTTTTTTCTACTGACGTAGCATGGTGTACGGGTGTTATTGAATTCCGGGGTCTTCTCAATTTCTCCATTGTACACTAAATATTTCTTTGGTGAAAAATAACCAAGTTAATTTCCGGGATTTCAGCTTTCTAAAAATAATCTTTTCATAAACCAGCCATTTAAAAAAGGTAGTTTGCGTTGGGTCTTTTTCTACTGAGGTAGCATGGTGTACGGGTGTGCTATTAATTCCGGGGCCATTTCCAACAAGGCCTAGTGCATGTATTAGAGTAGTGTCTGATGATTGTCCGGCATATAACTTCACTCATCAAGAATACAAAGCATTCACAAATTAGAGACAAGCTAAAGTATTATAAACCCGTAAATCCCTACTACTATACAGAATTGTACTCATCGGTTATTGATAGCCTAACTGAACAGTCATGCTGAGAAGGTCAAGTGTGATCATGGACCGCGCTTGACCACATGTTTCAGGATATGCTGCAATTCCGCTGACCCTCACTGTACCCTCACCAAAAGTCTATATAAACCCTAATTCCCACTTATGAGACTCCATTAAAAATGACAAATAATTACAGCCAAGAAGAATATAACATATAGTGTATGAAGTGTATGCCTATGAAGTGTATGTCTATGAAGTCATGAAGTCTATACCTATGAAGTCTATGAAGTCTATACCTATGAAGTCTATGTCTATGAAGTCTATACCTATGATGTCTATACCTATGATGTCTATACCTATGATGTCTATACCTATGATGTCTATGTCTATGAAGTCTATGATGTCTACGAAGTCTATGATGTCTATGATATGAATTTGCTTGCAAATCACCTACGTGGAACTTCACGGCAAGACATTTCACAAAGGGAAGGGTCATTGTGATCGAACCATCTAATCCCATAGGACTGAATACCATAAGTTGGGAAATGAGAAGTGTCATCAAGACAAATGGTACTAATATCGGAGAACTGATTATCCAATTCAGTATCTATATTTCATCATCATGGATAAAGCATCAATTGTCCTGTGAGCATATTCATGATGAGTCCTCGAGATGGAGGAAAATACTGACCACTCAAGAAGTATCTCTGGAGCTGTGGACTACCTATGATGTCTATATTGATATTTTTATACTTCAGTGACTATGTGTTGTTATGATAGAAATTGGGAGAGTGGATAGACTGGTCAGAACATTATGGAAAGAGCTCGACAAAGTGCCATGCACTAGATAATGAATGCATTTCTGATGTCGATAGCTAACAATCTACCTATTCAGAGAGGGGTACTCCAGGACGAGTTTGCACAGTACCTTAAAAATGGTCCAATATTAATACAAATTAATATTAGCATTATTCATTGTTGGATATTTCCTATTGTTGAGATGTGGTGAGGTGATGGTGATGTGAGAAGCGCGAACTTCTACTCCCCCTTATTGTTCTGATACCTCACTGAGAGAATAACTACGTTCCTGGAGGGGTGGAACCTTATCAAGGATCCATTCCTCGTAGGGAACGGACAGCATAGGATTAAAACTGTTTACCTTTTCGTAGAACTCCTTAGAGGAGATCCCTTGAGAGAGTTCTATGAGTGACATTCTGTAACGTAATGTATTCAATATCTAGTCTGTTGTAGAGAAGGTAGAATAGAGGTCCTTGGAGAGAAAGAATATTTTATATTCTTTCTTCTCACTTATAGAGGAAGAGGTCGTGCAAGTTCAATAAATAGAGCACAACTGTAAAACAGGGTAATGTGGTTTAGGACAGCAGTCCATGGAAATGAGGGCTTGAGCCCTAAGGGCATCCTTAATGCAATAGAGCCTTAAGTGCAGGGCACTTAGGTATATATACTGCATATGCACCTCATATCACAACACTCATCTCAACCATGAACTTCGACAGAAACCATGACAATGAAATCCAGTTCTCGTCTAAAAGTACCAAAAATATCAAGGTCCATACTACGTTTGAAAGTATGCACCTAAAACCAGAATTGCTAAAAGGAATCTATTCGTATGGTTTTGAGGCACCCTCAGCCATCCAGAGCAGGGCCATCATGCAAATCATCTCGGGTAAAGATACTATAGCTCAGGCACAGTCAGGAACAGGAAAAACAGCCACGTTTTCCGTGGGAATGCTCCAGGTGATTGAAACCAACACGCGCAATTGCCAGGCTCTTGTCTTATCACCAACCAGAGAACTAGCGGTACAGATCCATAATGTGATCATGAACTTGGGCAACTATATGAATGTTCAGACGCACGCGTGTATAGGTGGAAAACAGGTGGGAGAAGATCTGAAGAAGTTGGCACAGGGCCAGCATATTGTCAGTGGAACACCGGGGCGTATTCTTGACGTGATTAAACGGCAGAATCTTGGTACACGAAATATTAAAATGTTGATTCTAGACGAAGCAGATGAGTTGATGACCAAAGGGTTTAAGGAGCAGATTTACGATATCTACAGACATGTTCCGTCCACAGTACAGGTGGTGATTGTCAGTGCCACATTGACTCGGGAGGTGATTGAGATGACATCCAAGTTCACCACGGATCCCGTGAAAATTTTGGTTCGGAAAGAGGACGTTTCATTGGAAGGAATTAAACAGTATCAGATCCAATGTGAGAAGGAAGAGTGGAAGTTCGATACATTGTGTGACTTGTACGACTCTCTCACCATCACACAAGCAGTGATTTTCTGCAATACCAAAACAAAGGTCACGTGGCTCACCGAACAACTCCGCAAGGCCAATTTTGCAGTGGTATGCATGCATGGAGATATGAAACAGAATGAGAGGGATACAGTGATGAAGGAGTTTCGGTCGGGTGGTTCGAGGGTGCTCATTTCCACGGATGTATGGGCGCGAGGTATTGATGTGCAGCAAGTTTCTCTTGTGATAAATTACGACTTGCCTTTAGACAAGGAGAACTATATCCATAGAATTGGGCGTTCCGGGCGTTTTGGAAGAAAGGGCGTTGCCATTAACTTATTGACGACTTCCGATGCTTCGGAAATGCGGCTTCTTGAAAAATACTATAAGATTAAGATCCGGGACATGCCATCTGATCTTAGTGCTCTATGATAGAGTATTATTTATGGATATGACTAGATATACTAGTAAGTTTAAGAGTCAACTTCTGTCAACTTCAACACTCATTCAGTCAACGCACTAGAGAATAAAGCTATTATAAATACTAAAGAACAATAGTTAATACATTCTTGTATGAAGTAGTAGTAGTAGCAATACTAACTAAAGCATTTTCTAATCGTTGATGGTTTATCTACATCCATATCAACTTCAACTATGGAGACACTTTGTTCCACAACGGCCACTTGTTGGAACGATAGACGTGGTATACAATATTCTATAATATCACTCATTACACTATCATTACTACTACTAGTATATTAACATATTATGATGGTGGAGTTATGTCTGACTTAGCCATATACTCTACTACTATATATTAATTGACTAGTACTAAACAACTAAGTGGTTGCTGAGACAAGTAGTTTTAAAGTTGTCATAGTAGACTATTAACTATGGTTAAAGAGGACTTAAGTTAGTAGAGTAGTAGAGTAGTAGAGTAGTAGTTCTTCTTGTTCTTATAGTTCCTGTTCTTTCTCTTCAGAGTAGTAGAGTAGTAGTTCTTCTTGTTCTTATAGTTCCTGTTCTTTCTCTTCAGAGTAGTAGTACTAGTAGTTCTTGTCTTGAGTAGTCTCTTGAGTACTTGACTAGTCTCTTGAGTACTTGAGTAGTTCTTCACAATAATACATTGTCAGTACATTTATCATGATCCTTGACTTGATTCACTATAGTCAGTATTCTAGCCACACCCCATCGTCAGTCGGTCGCGATACTTGACTTGGGGTTTTCACTAGAGCGCTCGCAATCCCATTCCAATCCCATTCGCAGTCTTATACACGCACTAAAAGGTACCTTTAAAATATGGATTTAATTGAGGGAGTTTTGATGGAGTAGTACGCACTGACTGTTTACACTCACTCACAAACACTACACTACTAAATAATACACTACTAATTAATAATACACTAAATAATACACTACTAATTAATAATACACTAAATAATACACTACTAATTAATAATACACTAAATAATACACTACTAATTAATAATACACTAAATAATACACTACTAATTAATAATACACTAAATAATACACTACTAATTAATAATACACTAAATAATACACTACTAATTAATAATACACTAAATAATACACTAATTAATATAATATAATTTTAATTCTTTAATTGTTCAGTACTTCCAAAACTCTGTTTATTCGTGGATGGCTTTTTTTGGTATTAGTTTATTGACTACGAGTCTATAAATTTGGTGGTTGAAGAAAACTGACGAGACAAGTCCCGAGAGTTAAAAACCGACCAGACAACAACTCAGTTAAGCTGGAGTAACCGGTTGCGCGAGATATGACCTCCGTCAAACGAAACTTTAAGACAATTTAAAGCGGTCGATAGAAGGGGTTAAAGTAAGCCATATTCAATCTAGTTGAATGAGGCGTTAGCGCATGGACGTCAGAAGGATGTTCGTCATCCTTCTTTCTCTTGGTAGGTTTCCGGTGTGTGAGAAGCGTCCTTGTAAAATAAAATCGATCAAGTTTTTGGAAATCTGCATTTGGGTTTCCAATGGCATACTCGATGGAAGGGGTTTGGATGTTGCACTCTATCCAAATGACTTTGGCAATGGTGCATCTAAAATAGATGTGGTTGACCTTTTGTTCAATTGTTGACGATTCGAGAACTTCGCATGGCGTCGAACAAGGGCAAGTAGTGGAAAATCTGAAGTCATTTCCTAGTAGAACAAGTAATAATAATCATAGGGATGAGTGGAAAGGTTGTCTTGAGCTTCGCAAGAATTCCAAAACCCAATCACCCACTATTTCTATTATCGCTTGCTCGTGCAAACTCCGGAGCCAGCACCTTTGTTTTCTTGCTCCTACTTTTAAACAAGTCACTATTGAATGCCGCTTCCTTGTATCTGTTCTGTGGGGATATTCGCATTAGGGATGTACGGGTTTATATAGATTTTGGGGCTTTTACCTTAGCTATTGTTCGAACCTTAAACCTAAAACGCATAGGGTCCATCCAAACGGCAGTTGGTTCCTAACAATACACGCGGTCGTGCGTGTAAGGATTAAGAGCACTGGATTGCCGTTTGGACCCTGCTTTGTCAAGGTTTATGGCAATTCCTCGTCTGATTGCACATCGTAGGTGATTTACTGCTTATACTAAGACTAAGACTACTTATACTAAGACTACTTAGACTAGAGACTAGAGACTAGAGATTACTTATACTACTTGTACTTTATAGACTACTTAAACTACTTAGCTTTTGACACTGGCATTTAGTAGTACTATCACCATCAGTTGTAGTAGAGTAGTAGTCAGTCACTATTCTAGGTCTACTAGTAGAGTAGTAGTTCTTCTTGTTCTTGTACTTCACCTTGTTCTTGTACTTAGTACCAGTAGTAATCTAGACTTCAGCTTATTTATATATCAATTGATAGATTCTTCATAGTCAATAGTATGTTATCGTAGGCTTCGGTCGGTCGCGACTAAACTGACCTGTCTTCAATGAAGCGCTCACATTCACCATTCGCACTATCATTCGCATCATTCGCAGTTTTCTACACGCACATGCACTAAAATGAGTATTTGTAAAATGGTGATTTAATTGAGGGAGGACTTTTATTGAGTACGCACACACACACACACACACACACACTCACTCACTCACACACTCACTCACTCACACAATCACTCACTACTAAATATTAATAATATAATAATACTTATACTTGTACTTTATTCCTTGATCAATCCTTTGGTTTCAGGTTTATAGACTTTTGGAAACAAGGTTGCCTCGTCCTAAATCCAATGGTAGTAGGGATTAGCTCAATAGCCGTTGTACTCCTACTTGTAAGTGATCGCACTTGGTAGGTGATTTTACTCCCATGTGTATACCTATGGGGAGCTGATTATAATAATAGTTAGATTCTATGGTTACATTTAGTATCCCTTACTTTCGTTTATTAGTTGATGAATCCACTATTTGGAAAACTGATAGACATGATATGTTCTGTTGTGAGTGTACACGTTTTATTAGAGACAATGACAACTGCGGTGAAGTTCCTACATCACCTTTTTACCTACTCATTTCGTGTGCGCGGTGTAACCAAGACAAGTGCGTGTATCCCTGAAAATGGTTTACTGAAAATGGTTTACTGCGAATGGTGGCGCGCTCGTGAAGACCTACGTCAAGTGTGCGACTGACCTTGGAGAGTTACGCTAAAATCATAGAATTAAATCAAATGATAGTCACATTCCATACTCAGCGGATTTTTCCTTGACCATAGCAAGCACGAATAACTTCGTTGTCACTGACCCTAACAAATACCAGTACATCTACAATCCAACCATTCTGTACTCTTACAAGTTAATAATCGCGCTCGGACGAGGTCCACTTCAAACGGCGATTTCCCTTGGAGCGAGGTAGACGGTTGTGTCAGAGTACGTGACTTATTTTTGGAGCCTTAATGGTAAGCACGACCGTGATGGGTATTCCATTTTGTGTACCACGTGGTTAGCTACATGCCAGAGCTTATCAAAGAATAAACAGTAACTAAAGGTAACCAAAGAATGTAATAATATTGTTAGATTCTTTCTCTGTATTTGTTGAGAGCATGGGAATCCGGCAAACCATTCACTTGTAAGAGTACCGAATGGTTGAATTGCCTTCCCATTGTTTGGCAATCCACATCTAATGCCACATCCTAGTGATTCTCGCAAGGGTAATAGGTCCATAGGGGATCTAATAATAATAATAATAATAATAGTATCTTGATGAATAGATCACTGTCTATCTCTAGTACTAGCAGCAATTTCCACATGAACGCAATGCACTGGAGAGTTCCGAGCCCAACTCATCCACCATTATACAGCCCGGGCCCTAGCATCTATGAGACCGCCTGTGCAAGTATAAAGAGTTAGTAGTAGTACTATAGTGATTTGTGTTATGCTACAGTGTCTTATACTACGTTGTATCTCTGTCTGTGTGTCTCTATCTCTCTTTATATATATATATCTATGTCTCTCTATAAATCTCCCTCTATCTCTCTTTATAAATATATATATATATATATCTCTCTCTCTATATATATATATATATATAAATCTCCCCCCCCCTCTCTATATATATATAAATCTTCTCTCTATATCTATTACGAACCTACTAAATTCAATCTTACAAACCATTTCCTACAATAGTCCTCCATAGTGCTAAGAAGACCTTTGTTCAGTTGTCGTCTAAGTGGTGCACCATGCAGTACGCCTGTTGCAACAAATGAGATGGTACACGAGTACGAGTCCAGCATTTGTTTGGGAAAGATTCATCTGTGGTATAGACCTGCAGGCTATGGCAAGAGAGAGGGAAATGGAGGGAAAGGGAGGGCGAGATGAACTTATACTTGAACTTCACTTGCTAATCTTTCACGTGAGCCATCGCGTTTACATGAATCTCTCTTTTATTTTATTTTATTTTTTTTTTTTCCAGTTCTCAACCCTCAAGCTTGAAACTACCCTTCGGATTCTTTCAATCTTTTACAATGGATCCACAATACCTTTCTGCTTTGGAAGAAACTCTCAAGCAGACTTTTGAGCCGGCTACCGTCAAGCAGGCAACGTCAAAATTATCAAAGGATCTCTACTCTAATCCTTTGGCTTTGCCCTCCCTCTTGCATATTTTACAAAACGCCCAGCAAGACCAATTAAAGCAGTTGGCGGCAGTGGAGTCCAGAAAACTTGTGTTTACTAAATGGGAGGCCGTGGAACCCGCTTTAAAGGCGCAAATTAGAGGCGCTTTGTTACAAAATACCTTTCGTCAACCTACGCAAATGATTAGACACTCGGCTGCTCGTGTTATTGCTGCTATTGCTGAGTTTGATTTGCAGGATAATTTCTGGCCGGATTTGTTGCCTTCTTTGATCCTGGCTGTGCAGGATTCTGACCCCCAGGTTAAGGAGACTGCTGTGTTTACTTTGTACACATTGTTGGAGACTCAGGCTCCTGCTTTGGCTGCTCACAAAGATGACTTTTTGTCGTTATTTTCCGGTTTGTTGTGTGATCTGTCTCAGGAGGTTCGTGTCAATGCTGTTTTGTGTTTCGATTGTCTCTCTCAGGCCATTGAGGAAGATGAGGAGATCAACAATGGTCTTGCCTCCAAGTTTAAGGCGGCTATCCCAGCTATTCTTGCTGTGTTGAAGGATGTAGTTCAAGCTGATGACTCGGAGAAGACAAAGTCCTGTTTTGATGTCTTGAATAACCTTATTTTCTTGGACAACAAGTTGGTGGGTGAACAACTCTTTGCTGTCATTGAATTGATTTCGGAGCTTGCTATCAACACCTCTGTGGACGAGGAATACAGATGTATGGCCATGCAATTTTTGATTACTGTTACTTCCTTCAGAAAAACAAAAATCTCTTCCAGCAACTGGGGTCCTCGCCTTACTGCTATTGCTATGAGAGTTGCCAGCGAGGAAATTGACTTGGAGGATGAGTTGAATAATGAAGTTGAGGAAAACGAGAACGAAGAGAACATACCTGCCACCTTGGCTTTGAGATTGATGGGCGTTTTGTCTAACGAATTGCCTCCATCTCAAGTAATTGCACCATTGTTTGAATCTTTGAATTCCTTGGTGCAATCTGCAAACCCTTTTGCTAGAAGAGCTGGCTTTTTGTGTATTGGTGTCGCTTCTACTGGTGCCCCTGACTACTTTGCTACTCAAGTCAGTAAGATTGTTCCTGTTGTTATCAATGGTATCCAAGATCCTGAGATTGCTGTCAAGGTTGCCGCTGTCAGAGCAGTGTCTCAAATGGCTTCCGAATTGCAAGATAATATCGCCGATTACCATGAACAGCTCTTGCCTCTCATCATGAACATCATTGACTCGGCATCTCATGTCATGGCTTACAAGCACGCATGCTATGCCTTGGATGGAATCATCGAGTTCATGGGCCACGACCACATTGCTGTGTACATGAAACCTTTGATGCAGAAGTTGTTCTCCATGTTGGAAAACGCTCACTCTTCTTCTTTGAAGACTGCCATTGTGTCCGCTATTGGTTCTACTGCTTTTGCTGGTGGTAAAAGTTTTATTCCATACTTCAACGACTCCATCAGAGTCTTGGAGCCCTTCATCAACAATGCCGCCGAAACTGACGGTGTTTCCGAACAAGACATCGAATTGAGAGCTATCACCTTTGAAAACATCTCCACCATGGCCAGAGCTGTTGGTACCGAGCCCTTCACTCCATATGCGACACCTTTGGTCGAGGCTGCTTACTCATCCATTGCTTCTGAAAACCCCAGAATCAGAGAGTCCGGTTTCGCCTTCATTTCCAACATGGCTAAGGTTTACGGTTCTGAATTTGCTAGTCTTTTGGACGAAATCGTGCCTAAAATATTGTCCTGTTTAGAGCAGGAGGAATTCTCCTTTGGAAACGGAGAGGCTGAAGACGACGAAATTCCTGAAGATGAAGATGAGGAAGCTATTGAGAACAACTTCAAGTTCAACTCCGGTATCACCATTGAGAAGGAAATTGCTTGTTCTGCTTTATCTGAATTGGCCATTGGAACTGGCGCTGCATTTGCCAAGTTTGTGGAACCTTCCTTGAAAACTTTGTCTGAGCAAGCAGAAATCTCTTATGGTATGAGAGAAGCTGCCATGAATACCCTTTGGAAGATTGTACATGCTATGTTCAAAGCCACCTATGGTGACAACTTCAAGGCTCCTAAAGGTGTGCCACAGCAAGCCTACGTCGATGCCAACATCTTACAATTGATCGAACAAGTGAGAGCTATCACTGTGACCAATTTGGAGGAGGAATTCGAATTCGGTTTGGTCACTTGCGACTTGGAAAACCTTACTGAAGCCATTTCTCACTTTGGTATCATTGCTCTCGTTTCCGATGCCTCTAACACTGAGAGTCTCGAAAAGGTTTGTGTTCAGTTGATGAGCATCTTGAAAAAAGAGCATGTTTGTCAAGTTGATGATGAAGAGCCTGTCGATGAAGGTGAGGACTCGTCAGAAGCCGATTCTATGTTGTACGAATCAACGTTAGAAGTTTTGATAACTTTGTCTCTTGCACTCGGACCTGATTTCCTCAAGATTTTCAATTCTTTCAAGGATGTGATCATAGCCGCAGTCACTTCTAGGTCGAAGAACAAGAGAGTCAGCTCCATTGGTGCGTTAGCGGAAATTTCAGTCGGTTTGAAAGACTCCAACCCATACGTCCAGGAGCTCTTGCAAGTTTTCAGCGACAGATTGGCCAACGATGTGTCATTGGAAGTCAAGGGTAATGCAGCATACGGAGTCGGGATTTTAATAGAAGTCAGCTCGGCCGACTTTTCCGGAAGCTACCATCAAATCTTACAAACCATGTTCCACTTAATGAACAAGGCGGATGCCGAGTCGAAGAATGAGGACGGTGAGTCAGCAGAAGTGGTGAACAGAGCCAATGCCAATGCATGCGGATGTGTTTCTAGAATGGCATTGAAGAACGAGTCAGCCATTCCATTGGAGCACGTTTTACCAGTGTTGTTGAACCACCTTCCATTGGAGGCAGGCCCAGAAGAGAATGTGCCAATTTTGACATGGATCATTAAGTTATACGAAAGCGGAAATAGTGGCATTGAAGCACACACCGAGAAGGTGATCCAGATCTTGGCTGAAATGTTCAAGAAAGAAGCTGATAGAATCAAGTTGGCAAATGAGAGTACTTTGGGTAGAGAGGAAAGTCTTGAGAAGATGAAGCAATTCAACAATGATGAGTTGAAGACGAAGGTTGTGGACTTGTTGAAGTTCTTGAACCAAAAATACTCGAGTGTCATCGCCAGCCACGACATCTTGAAGTCTGTGGTTGGCTAATTAGATGAAAATTAATATGTTCTCGTGAGTATAGTAACATCGAGTAGGGTAAAAATTGGCTAGTCCTTTTTTTTTGATCAATTTATTAATTGATTTTGCTTAAGTACTTGCATATTTTTAAGTAAACATGCGTGCAAGATTTTCATCTCACTATGCACTATGCCACACTATGCAAGTCAGTTTCTTAATTGGGACTTCAAAGGGACTTAGCTGCGACAAAATTCAACTCAAATTTTATTTCGGGATGCTAACATGCATTGAAATAAGTATAAGAGAAGCCGCTCGGATTTCCAGCTTTTCCCACGCCATCTCCATTTCTGCTTATATCCCAATTCTTTTATTCCAAACATGATCGATGCTAAAGGCCTGGCTCTTGCAGCCTTCTCATTCATGGCGTTTGTCGTGTTGGTTCCACCATTCTGCTTCCATATTCATCAGAAAAATATACCAGCTTGGAGTCTTATCTTTTGGTTTCTTTATAGCAATCTTGTTGCTTTTATCAATGCGTTGTTATGGAGTGGAGAGAACTTCAATGAAGGGTTCGAGGGCCAAGGGTACTGTGACTTGGTGGTCAGAATCCTGAGTGGCTCCACTGTTGGCCAGTTATGTGCCACAGCATGTATGATTTTCAACTTATATTTGATTGTTGCAGCCAAGTCACATGGTATTTTTGCACCGGACTCCAGAGGAAAAAAAAACATCAATATCTTCATGTGCTGGTTCAATCCGCTTCTTCTTATGGGCATCTCCGTTATCGTACAACAGAATAGGTATAATGTGGTGAGGTACCGTGGTTGCACCATCTTCTATAAGTACCACGTGGGAGCTGTGATGTTGGTGTCGATATGGAACATCTTGTGGATATTCATTGCTGTTGTCTTTGCCTTCTTGACCATCTTCACCATTTTCTGGAAGAGAAATGACATTCTGGATTTGTTGAGATGCACAAACTCGGGGCTTACCATGCGCAAATTCGCTCGCTTGATCATCTTTGGCGTATTGATCATTACTGTTCTTTCTCCGGTGGTGCTTTTGAGTTTTGCTACCGACTTGCAGACTGTATCATCTACCGATAATGTCATGAAGGAGTTTGTGAGCCAGATTCCTTGGAACCAAGTGGTAGCTCTTCAAACTGACGACCTGAACTACACCACTCGCATCATAGAGATTGTGTTATCCTTCACAATCTTCCTCCTCTTTGGGCTAGGGTCCGAGGCTCTTTTGATGTATCGCTCGTTCCTTACCAAAATTGGCTTATGGCATCAAAAGGATGTGCTGCCACAAGAGCTCTATATGGAGAAAGAGTTCAATGAGGCCAGGTACTCGAGCAAACAGACGGAAAGCTCCGAGGCCACTCTTGGAATGGACTTCAGTGAGATCAAAGAGTTCGAGCGCTTGGTATTTGACAACTCGTCTACTTCATCCACCATGTGCAGAGACAAGTAGTATCATTATAGCAATAACTTCTCAAATGTTTCCTGAAACTGTGTAGGCTTAACTTTTCCCTGAGTGATTCTCATTGCCTGGCCCACGAGAAACTTAATGGACTTCTTTTTCCCCTGACGGACTTTTTGCACCACATCATCGTTCTCCGCAATGACCTCATGACATATTTCCTCAACGGCTTGACTCAAATCGGCCTCATTGCTATTAACAGAAGCCAAGTCGAAGTGCTCCACTAACTGCAGAATTGGAACATCTCGGAACTCGGTGGATTGGATGAGGGAGCTCAAAACAACCTTGGCAGATGTGTTGCTTATAGTTTTAGTGTGGATCAACTTTAGCAAGTTAGCAAGTTTTTCGGGAGGAAGAATCTCGAGATCCACAGGCAAGTCGAACTTCTTAAATGTACCCATGAGCTCATGAAAGAACCAGTTGTTGGATAATTTGGCCAGGCCAGCATTTTGAACCACATGCAACTCATACAAGCGTTTGTAGTACTCAAGAAAAGGCTTGGAGTCCACCAAAAATCTGGCAAATTTTTTCTCCAAGGAATACGGCTCACGCATCAACATCTTCATTATATCGTCCGGGAGTTCATCAAGGGTTTTGGCTATCTCATTAGTGATTTTCGGATCAACGCAGATGTTCGGGAGCTCCATATCAGGAAAGTATCGATAGTCAACAGCATCTTCTTTTGAACGGGTACGCACGGTTTCCGAGCCATTCCAGCTGCGGGTTTCTTGGGGAATGGATATTGTTGGAGAAACCTTGAGGAGTTTCACCTGCCTATTATACTCGTACATTGCAGCAGCAGTGATTTCAGAGGTACTTCCCAAATTCTTGATCTCTACTCGGTTCCCTCCCTGCACACTGATATTGACATCACACCTCAAAGCACCATTCTCCAAGTCTCCAGAGCATATGCCAAGGTGAGACATAAGGGAGATGTATTTCTTGACAAAAGCACGAATTTGAAGTAAATGATCGAAATCTGGCTTGGTAACCAACTCTATTAACGGCACGCCTGCTCTATTGAAGTCCACATTGACGTGAGCATCGTACTGACTATAATTCAACTTAGCAGTGTCTTGCTCCAATTGAATTTGCTCAATACAAATTCTCTTGTCTTCCAAAACATGGTGAAAATGAGAACTAAGATCCAAGTAGCCGCCCTGGGCTAATGGACGGAAATGCTGTGTGATCTGGTAGCCCAAAGGCTGATCTAGATAGAAGTAGTGCTTTCTATCAAAGGCCGAGACCTGATTAACAGTAGATTTAAGCACCGTAGCAGCCTTTAATGCTAAAAGTAGTGCCTCTGGGTTTAGCCTGGGAAATGTACCGGGCAAGGCAACGTCAAAGTAGGAAGTATTGGAGTTTGGAGGGGCTAAAGGGTCATTTTTGGAAGCGGAAAAAAGCTTCTGGCGAGTATGAAGTTGCGTGTGTATTTCCAAGCCACATTTAAAGGGAAAACCCGGTTCGGGCCGCCATTTTTGGAGTGTTCTAGAGATCATGGAGCATCAAGTGGGATGAAATGTAGTAGTTGTTGTGCGTATAAAAGAGTGCGCGCTGCCCAGACTGACTATTACAGACTACTATGTAATAGTAGTACCCTGATGATGGCATAGTTATAGCTGTAGGTATGAACAGTCATTTTGCCTTGTCTAGGGCTAACTGTCATATCATTACATCACATGACCTTCTCTCAGACATTTCCTTTTCAGTCTGATGCTGAAATACTTCCAGGCTGAAGGCTTTGTGAATGATGGATACCGAAATAACACATCCGGATTAACAGGTGGACAAACGCATTAAGCATGCGTGACGGTGGATCTCGCCGTTCCTTTGTATCAGAGTTATACCCTCTGGTACAATATCCCTGAACAATCGTGCCGTTTCCTCAATATCATTTGATTCAAATATCCTCTTTGAAACTGGAGAATATAGCACTTTTTTCCTAAAGGCTTGCAACACCTTTCGCTAAACTGAGTAAAGTCTCGTAGTTGGTATCTGGGGTACACCAGGGAAGGCTTCAGTTACTTGAGAAATACCATTGTTGCTGTTGCTCATAACTGGGAGATTGTTGTTCAATCCACTTTGTTTCTTCTTGGTTCTCCCGATGCACCCATGCACGAAGCGGAGAGAACTTATAGGTCTTTACAGTGTCATTGAGACTGAAAGACTATTGGTTGTAGATTCTTGAATGGCAGACTAAATTCCAGAACAGCCTTGGACAGGAAAGGGTGTACTGCAAAAGGGTGTACTGAATCCCGACTCTGACCGTCTTGTCCAAGGAACCTACGATAATCAATCCATTGGGAACAGGGTTACACTATCTTCAAAGTCAACGAGCACTGGGAACACCTCAAGTCCAAAATTCGACCTATGTGGTCTCTGGATCCAGAAACCAAACGGTAACCATGGGAGAAAAAGTCCAAGGAGTAAATGTGACCCCTCAAGATCTTGATGATTCTTTTCGTGGTCAAGTCCCAGATTCTAATCAACTTGTCATCGGCTCCACTAGCCAATAACTTTCCATGTGGTGAAAAGCAGACACATCTGATGTATAAGTCGCCGTTAGTGTGCCCTCACTTGCCTCATCAATATAGTTTAAGATGAAGATTTCATTTGTATTAGAGTATTCCACATCATGTCGAAGTATATGTCAGAGTGTTCTACCAGAACTCTCTTGGGAACGACTGAAATTTCGTTGGTTGCTTTGATTATTTCATGTAATCTTTTGCCTTTGCAAAGGATGTGAAGGTGTAAAGGATGTGAAGGTGTAAAGGATGTGAAGGTGTAAAGGATGTGAAGGTGTAAAGGATGTGAAGGTGTAAAGGATGTGAAGGTGTAAAGGATGTGAAGGTGTAAAGGATGTGAAGGTGTAAAGGATGTGAAGGTGTCCAAAGGATATGTTAAATGCACTGACTGTGATAAAACCCCACTATAATGAACCATTCTACCTATAACATAATGATTTAAGTAATATATGTAGTAGGAGAATTGATCGGGGAGTGTATCATTCTAAACAGTCTTTGGAATGTTCCTGTTGCTAATGATCGCTAAGATAGTCTGAAATCATGGGGCCAAAGCTCAAAAAAACCTGATGTTACTAAGTATGTTTTATTAGGAGGGATTCGCACCACTTACTCTTCTCACTATGAGCAATCTAGTCCTTGTAATTCATATCTTGTGGTAAAGAATGTACGGGTTTACCTGTACATCCCTAGGAACGAATAACAAAAAAGGAAACACCCAATGGATAACCTGCAGAAATAAACCATGCCTCCCAAATCTACCAGATTTTCCACTTTTAATTATAACACGGCCAAGCTATGGAATCTCGTTAAATGTATGAAGGTCATTATTTGTTTGGTTATTGACTCCCGCCGCCCCTCAACTTCGCGGCGCGCTTGTGTGCACTCTTTGTCTCATCCACAAGGGATGACGATAAGATAAACCCTCACTTTTTAATACTCCTCACTTTTCCTTCATCTCAATTGCCACAAGCCCTAGCCTATTTCACACATATTTCACACATATTTTACTCCTATTTTACTCCTATTTCCCTCATAGTGCTTATTTCTTCCTAGTGCTTATTTCCCAGGGATCCTGTGGCTGTTACTATTCTGTGCTAAAAGTATGTTAGACAAGGGTTTGCCTTATTGCCGCTTCGTGGTCCACGTGGATGCTTGATATTTAGTTTATAAAATTTGTACTAACTCAAAAGTTATTATGAGATCGCAATTTAAGGACGAGAACTCATTCGGTATGTATATGTTTTTTAGGCAGCTTTATAATAGGTTTTGCTGCTAACGTTTTAGAAAAGAGAAGCTCCGAGTCAGCCAGGATCTTGCAACGATTCAATGACCGTCTTCCCGTTATTTGCGAAAAAGTTGAGAATTCTGATATCCAGGAGATAGATAAAAGGAAGTACTTGGTACCTGGCGACTTGACGGTGGGCCAATTTGTATACGTGATCAGAAAACGGATCAAGTTACCCTCAGAAAAGGCCATTTTTATATTCGTCAATGATGTTTTGCCTCCCACAGCTGCTTTGATGAGCAACATCTACGAGGAGCACAAGGACGAAGACGGTTTCTTGTATGTGTTATACTCTGGTGAGAATACTTTTGGGCAGGTAGACATGAGCGACATCAATGTTTATCAGGTCGAATGAGAGCGAGTTTTACTGCCTAAAGAGGAGGGGGCATAGGTTAGCTTTAACTTTATAGCTAGGATAAAAGTGAGTGTGACTGGTTCTGCTCTTTATATTTGACACATCTATTTGACATGAAACTGGAATTTTTTTATTTCTTGATTTCTTGATTTCTTGATTTCTTCATTTCTTCATTTCTTCATTTCTTCATTTCTTCATTTCTTCATTTCTTCATTTCTTCATTTCTTGATTTCTTGATTTCTTCATTTCTTCATTTCTTCATTTCTTTCTCTTTTTGTTAGTTTTTAATACTTACTTCCCCATCCTTCTCCAACATTATGCGCACATTGTCTTTCGCCATGTCTTCTCCCATATAAGACTCGAGATACTTGTGAAGACGTATAACTGCAACGGTCTCCACATCTGGAGGAATATCCTTAAGCCCAATTGCCTTCATGACTTTCTCGGTGTAACTCAACGAGAAGCTAAAGCCTATAAGAAGCGTGTCATAGTGCTGGTTAATGTCTCCATCAAGCCCGGATGTGATAATTGCCTCATATTGCTTCAGATAGCGCTTCATATTGACAAGTGTTTGGTCAGCATCTTTTTCCTTTATGGGCTCAAAGTACAAGACATAGCTATCCTCTAGGAAAACTGAGCCAAGAGAGTATTTTTCCATTTGTACTGGCGCCAGCGCACCTGTGAATATATAGAAAGTAAAAGTGAGAGCCACAGCAAAGAGAAGCATCTGATATAATCTAGGTCCGGATGTTGATCTTGTGGTCAATGGGAAAAACACCATTGATAGAAAGACTAATATGTGTAGATATGAATGCGAATTCTCGTCTCGTTGGTTGTCTGATTTTTTGCTGCACTTGCGCGGCCTAAACGTACAGATTAAGATGAAGTTGGACACTCATAATGAAACTACTGCCACTATTTAAAATACTAAGGACAAATTTATTAATGAGGATAATTTTGATGTTTAATATAAAATAGAATTGTGACCATCTCTTGAATGACGTGAGAAAGATACCAGCAGATTAAGAATTAGTAGACCTGGTGTAGCATGGCTTAGTATTATGACTAGTATAGATTACTAGTAGGTATGGACTATCCACTAGACTAGACAAAAATCGAGGTAGTATTCAAATAATTGTGGAGAACAATAGTTAATCTTTAAATCTCAGAGCATCTTATAGCTTCAACAAGAGGAAAGTTATAAAAGAGAAAGCTAGATACAGTACCTTCCCAAATAGGAAGGAATAGGTCAGTTAGACCAGTGCTCAACAGCAGGCCGAAACAGCACTCAATACCCAGCAAACTTTTCCAAACACTTTCTGAATCACAAGTAAATGTAAAAATAGTGTTTATTATGTCTGTGATAAGGTGAACGGAAAACCCGTACCTCACAAGAATTACATTTTTTTAGAGGCTAAGCTTCAATAATATGTAGACTATTACTATTACTAGGTCCTGCACCACAACATCTTATAGATTATATCTTATTATTGTAGATTCTTGTTGTCTACTATACAAGTCATAGGAGCAAAAATCACCTACGCTATACCATCAGAGTGGATTGCCAGAAAAGAGGGAAAGGCGACTCAGTCATTTCTCACACATGGTTACTACAAACAGACTCGGAGTTATGATTACAAAAAGCCTATATAAACTGTGATTCCCAGTAATATCAAAAAAAGGTTATCCGGTGCTTTCAACAAACGCAAGCTCGTGTACACACACGAGGACCATATTTTCAGCAAGTCTTTTGTTATGCTAATGAGCTATTGGAGAGCTTCAACTTGACGCTCTCTATCTACTTCTTATAGAATGTCATACTATGACATATACCAAGTAATATAAAGAGTAATCAGATTTTATGTAAAAAGTCTTAATATTACTTGGTATACATAATTATACTACATAGTAGAGCTTACACTTCCCCTGATATTGAGTTAAGTTCAAGAGTACAGGAACTATGTATGTTTCAGGATATGCTGCCCATTCCGCAGACCCTCATACACGAACCCAAAAGGTCTATATAAACCTGGATTCGCACTAGTGGGAACCGATCATGAACATAATTATTAGGTACGTAGAACAAGAATGTAACATTAACTAAGTATCTGTATCTGTATTGAGATTGTGAAGAGCTAGTACTCTACTACTAAAAGCTACTCCACCTATTAATAATACTAGATACTCTATATTACCATATTAAATACCGTACTCCATATTACCATATTAAATACCGTACTCCATATTACCATATTAAATACCGTACTCCATATTACCATATTAAATACCGTACTCCATATTACCATATTAAATACCGTACTCCATATTACCATATTAAATACCGTACTCCATATTACCATATTAAATACCGTACTCCATATTACCATATTAAATACCGTACTCCATATTACCATATTAAATACCGTACTCCATATTACCATATTAAATACCGTACTCCATATTACCATACTCATATTCCTATTGCTACTCTATTATTACCTATGGGAGTAAAATCACCTACGATGTGCCATCAGACATGGATTGCCAATGCAATATAGCCATCCCTACTCTCACTGGAATTGTCATTGTCCCTAACAAGTAGGAGTGCAGCGGCAATTCAGCAATTCCGTAGTGTCACGAGTGGTTTTGCTGGAGTAAGACCTTACAATCATACCCCAAGACTATATATAATCGCCGGATCCCCAGTAATTGGGAACATCACGAATAAACAGAGTTACAAAGTAAGAACGCACGAAAGAATGTAACAATTATATTAATATAATATTATTATTTAGTAGTGAGTGAGTGTAAATAGTCAGTGCGTACTACTCAATCAAAAGTCCCTCCCTCAATTAAATCACCATTTTACAAATACTCATTTTAGTGCGTGTGCGTGTAGATAACTGCGAATGATACTGCAAACGATATTGCGAATGATACTGAAATGATATTGCGAATGATACTGCGAATGGTGAAAGCGAGCGCTCTAGTGAAGACCCAGGTCAAGTGTAGTCGCGAGCGACTGACCTACTCTACTTCTCTACTACTCTACTAATACCTCGACTGATAGTGATACTACTACTCTGAAGAAGTACAAGACAAGAACAAGTATAAAAAAGGAACAAGAACTACAAGAGCTACTACTCTACTACTCATTATAAATTCAAATATTAATTTCTCCAGTATTAACTGTAAGAGATAGATGGACTACTATGGACTACTATGGACTACTATGGACTACTAAGACTACCTACCCTAAAGTTAAATTCTTTCATCGTGTATGTCAGATCCCCCATGGGTATCACACTACCCATGGGAGTAATAATCACCTACGATGTGCGATCAGACGTGGGATAGTCATAGACCTTGACAATGGAACAATGGGACCGCACTTCTCTCTAATCATCCGAGATTTCGACCGATGATAGTTATGCAGATGAGGCGATCCCATGCAGATGAGTCACAATGTCGACTCAGACTCCCTTTAGAAGGTCGTCGAACTTCCCTCGGATCTCCCCTGCTTTTCCTATATAAGATTCAAGGATTACTCATTCTGAGAATCCATCCACGAATAAACAGAGTTTTGGAAGTACTAAACAATCATAAATAATCTAACAGTGTAATACTCTATACACTATAAATTATAGGCTACTATTGTGTAATGTGCCCTAGCTAATTATTACTACACGTAGGGACTTAACAGGACGGCAAAATTAATCTGCAGGAGCTGAAGCAATGTATCATTCTAACGAGATTTCACTTGGATCGAGGTGGAAGGTTGTGTGGACGTAAAGAAGGAGATACAGATATTCCGGGCCATTAGATTGCGCAAAGGAAAGACACTAAACACTACACACTTAGTTACTATGACTATAACCGACTAATTAAAACTACAATCCACAAACAGGCACTTTCAACCCTAGTTGTCACTCGCTAGATAGTACACTTGACACAAAAAGGATTGCCCAAAGGTCAGTATTCCAGAGTGATTGATTGGTGTAGGAGTTAAGATAGTTAAGATGTAGGAGTTAAGATAAGATGTACAGGTTTTCTTAAGTAAGATAAACACTCAGCATTACTAGAGTGTTCCCATGAAGATGAATCTTTGAAATTGTGGATTTTATGTATTATGCCAATTAGAAGGAAATACACAATAAGTGATTTAAGCCATTACAGTGAAACTGTATACTTGAGAAGTATACCAGCATCAAAGACTGATCCATGCCACACTCCTCACTCCATACACTTATCTAACCCTCAGTCAAGCAACTCTGTCAATTCTACTCACACTGCCGTACATACCCCAACTACTAGAAGCCATTAAATGCAGTTAATCAGGAAGAATATATGAGAAATATTAATACACTCATTATTCGTAGTATTTCTACTATTCCTCATTCACCCTCATTATTCACTACCTCCTAATATTACACTATTTACAATATTTACTCACTCAGATCCCATGGGTACCGCACTTCCCATGGGAGAAAAATCACCTACCATGTGCGACAAGTGGGAAAGCAGTCCATCCATTTCCTACTCTCACCGGAATTGTCTCGCTCGGATTAGGACCTACACATGCCCCAAAAATCTATATAAGACTCACGGATCCCTCTGTGAGAATCCATGCATGAACGAATTAACAGAGTTTTGAAAGTACTGAACAATTATAGAATACACAGCTCGTCTTATATTTCGTAAATCCACATATAATGGAGTTGAGGGATTATGGTGTGCCATCTATGTATCTATCTAGTATAGTAGTATAGTATAGTACATATTATTAGATTCTTTGTATCTAATATTGGTCATTTTGTTGATAGGAATTAACGTTTATAGACATGGACCCAAGTGAGGGCCTGCTGATCTGGTGTAGGGAGGTGCAAGTCTTGTAGTTGCACGTGACCAGCACTAAATAACCTGATACTATGAGTATACTACTTTGAGTTGGCATTTGGAATTGGGAATTTATGTATCTATATTGTATCTTGTATCTATCTTCTATCTTCTATCTTCTATCTTCTATCTTCTATCTTCTATCTATCTTCTATCTTCTATCTATCTTCTATCTATCTTCTATCTATCTTCTATCTTCTATCTTCTATCTATCTTCTATCTTCTATCTTCTATCTTCTATCTATCTTCTATCTTCTATCTATCTTCTATCTATCTTCTATCTTCTATACTACTACAGTTTTCTTCAAACTCCTAGTTTAACCATTCATACTTCTTTGAAACATCCTCCACTAAACCCCTTAACTCCTCCTTACGTTCTTCTGAACACCACGAACCATTGATACCATTCAAAGCTATCTTGCACCATTGTTCCTTGGAGAAACCGAATCTAGTGTGCACAGCAATGTAATTATCCAAAATGTAGCCTCCGAAATACGCCGGATCATCGGAGTTGATGGAAAAAGAAATGTTGTTCTCGAAAAAAGTTTTGATTGGAAGCTCGGAAATATCCTGTACCACTTGCAACTTTACATTCGATATGGGGCATATGGTCAACAAGGTGTTGGAATGAGCTAATCTGTCCATCAAGTCTTGGCTTTGTGCCGAGTTCACACCATGATCAATACGTGTCACTTGGAGAATGTCCGATGACCTAGAAACATATGTGTGGTCACCTTCTTCTCCTGCATGCGCGGTCAAGCCAATGTTGGCGTACTTTTCCTTAATAGTAGCGTAGCATTCTTTGAACAATTCTGGAGGGAAAGGCTTTTCTGAAGAGTCAAGACCCAAACCATGTAATGTACCATCCTGGAAGTACTTTTCTGCACTCCGAATGGTCTCCAAGCCTGCAGACGCTGGCAAATGCCTAAGCAAACACATGATCAATTTATTGGTGCACTTGTAGGTGGTTTGAGCATCTTTGCAAGCCCTATCAAAACCTTTGACCACGGTTTCTATGGGAATACCCCTTTCCACGTGACCTTGTGGATCAAAGAACACTTCTGAATGTAAGCATCCGTCGTGGGCGGCACGCTGGAAGTAGGCCATGGCTAAGTCATAGAAATCGTCCTCGTTAATCAAGACACTCATACCAACGTAATAGTGATCCAAGAAATCCTGCAAGTCGGCGAAATTGGCGTATCTTTCAAGACATTCCTCTTTGGTATTGGGAAAAAAGTCTGGCAACGTGATATTATTTCTCTTGGCCAACTTGAAGAGAAGCTCAGGTTCCAAGGTTCCTTCAAGGTGAAGATGGTGTTCACATTTAGGCAAATCCTTAAGAAACGAGACAAACTTTTGAGAACAATTGTATTTGGCCATTTTTACAATGGAGGTTTATTTATGAGAGTAGAATACGACAGGTGAGTGTACAGGAAAACCGATGTGATCCAGGACTGCATATTTGTTAAAATAAAGCTTAACTTGTCAGATGCTGACAAAGCAGCAAGCACTGGTACTGTCAGTAGTTTCGCCCAGAGTAAGACCTTAAAAGAGAACATACCCAAGTCTATAAACCTGATTTCCAAATAGTGGATTGATCAACGAATAAAGAGAGTTACAACGTTATCAAAGAAACTAACAATTAGACAATTAGACAATTAGACAAGTAGGTAAGTAGGTAAGTTGCGAGAGCAACAAATCTGACTGCATTCAAAGTCATGCAAATGTCACATCACTTTTTTCATTCATTGAGATGAGATCTTGATTAGAAATACTTTCACAAGAACAATAGCTTACTCATAACCAAGTATAATGATTACTATGGTAAAAATATCACAGTATAGATACAACATCCCTCTTGATCAACATGTCCTTCGTAAAATCTGTAACGCTTAGCGCTGCAATTAAGCGACTAGCTCAACTTAAACAACTTTCTAATGAATATAAATGGGTGGTCTGTTGATGGTTTTTCACATCTTTGGCACTCTCATTCTACCGTGCGACCGAAACCCTTAAATCCCTTTATCCACGGAGATCCTAAGAATCTTCATGCTACCTGCTGCAGGGTGCGGTTGCATACATACAGTGTTTTCCAAAACTATTCAAACTAGCGCGACAAAATGGTTCAAACCAGTGCGATGTTTCCGACCACACTAGCAAGGTTTGAAAGACTGTGAGAAAGGGTACGAAACATTTTGAATTATTGGTTTGAAACATTTTGCTAGTGTGGTTGAAATATTTTGCTAGTGTGGTTGAACCATTTTGTCGCACTGGTTTGAACCATTTTGAAAAACACTGTAAGATAAATTGCGGTGATTACTAATTGTGATTTATTCCTCAGTATATATAATGAAAGGACCTGCCACTAGCAATTCAATTTTTTAACATCGATCTTATTTTAATCTTGACCTATGTCAGTCCACGAACAAGTTACAGCTGCAAAAAATGTGCCCTACTTCATCCCCAAGGTTCCTATTATCCCAGGAAAGCCAGTTGACGGGGAAAAAAGGAAAGAGCCAATACCCAAATTGTTCCAGCCATTGAAAATTAAAAACTTGTCTATTCCAAACCGTATCGCTGTATCCCCTATGTGTATGTACTCAGCAAACAATAAGTTCGAGGCTACACCATTCCACTTGGTTCATTATGGTTCTTTTGCATTGAGAGGAGCTGGTCTCATTACTCTCGAGGCCACTTCTGTCTCTGAAGTTGGTGGTTTGTCTCCACAAGATTTGGCCATCTACACAGACGCCCAGGCTCTGAGCTTGAAGCCTGTCACCGATTTCGTACACACGCAAAACGCTATTATTGGTATCCAAATCGCTCATGGTGGCCGTAAGGCCTCGGGTGTACCTCCATTTGTGCATTTGGAAAAGTGTGCCGAAAAGAAAGATGGTGGATGGCCTGATCATGTTGTGGGACCTTCTGCCATTCAATTTAGACCCGGTGGTTCATACCATGTTCCTAAGGAATTGACCAAGTCTGAAATCAAACAAATCGTCAAGGATTTCGGAGCTGCTGCCAAGAGAGCTGTGGAAATCTCCGGCTTTGACTTTGTTGAGATCCATGCTGCTCACGGATACTTGCTCAACTCGTTTATGTCTGCATCTTCGAACAAGAGAAAAGACGAGTACGGAGGGTCGTTTGAGAATAGAATCCGAATCGTTCTCGAGGTCATTGACTCGGTGCGAGAAAACGTTCCTGACGACTACCCTGTCTTTATGAGGTTCTCCGGCTCTGAGAATACTCCTGATGATCTGGAACAATGGACTATTGAGGACTCGGAGAAGTTTGCAAAGATTATTGCTGATGGAGGCAAAGTCGATGTGCTTGATGTTTCTTCGGGAGGAAACAACTACAAGCAGAAAGCCCGAGGTGAAACAGAAGCCGTACATGCACCACTTGCCAAACGAGTCAAGGCGGCCGTGGGTGACAAGGTCCTCGTTGCATGTCCAGGAAAGATCAACACGGCACAAATTGCCAATGAATTGTTGGAAGAGAATTCCATTGACTTTGTATTTGTGGGCACGAAGTTCTTGAAAGACCCAGGTGTTGCATTGGAATGGGCCGATGACTTGGGTGTAAATATCCACAGTGCTCGTCAATACGAATGGGCCTTTAGTCCGGACAAACAGCAAATGAAAGAAGCAATTGAACAAGCAGAAGCCAATGCGGCTTTAGTTCGGGAACCAATTGAAGCAGATGCCAATGCGGCTTTAGTTCGGGAACCAATTGAAGCAGGTGCCAATGCGGCTTTAGTTCGGGAACCAATTGAAGCAGAGGCCAATGAAGCCAACTAGTTTACATAGTAAGTTAAGACGTTGACATTGTAGAGAGTAAGATTGTAATAGTAATCTAAGACCAAGATAAACGCTCTAAATCACGGGTTAAGGTGTTAATCATGACTATAGCAAGCGAAGGGATAAAATTTGGAAGACGGATGGATACCCTTGGGATAAGGCCAGTCGAAGGAGAGTAAACCCGTACATCCTCAAGGTAGAGCTAATCCATACAAGTTGTTTTTCAAAAATAAAACAATAATTATACACAGACGTTACGTTCATTACAAGATTTCTTAGGAGCGTACATCCCAATCTTCCCTCGGATACACATACATTAAAAGTTATTAATACCAAAAAAGGAAATCGGTTAATGGAGCTTAAAAAAAAAAAAAAAAAAAAAAAAAAAAAAAGCAAAGTCTAGCTAGCCAGAGTCAGAGCCACTAAGGCCCTATTCGCGCAATTTGGCTATTCGCGCAATTTGGCTATTCGCACTTTCCTCAACATTTCCCACTACGACACTTTTATTTATAGTTTGGCCTGTGGCCCTGCACATACTTGCTTCAGCTTCAGCTTCAGCTTCAGCTAAGCATCCATCCTCACAGCCTAATGTACCAACCTTTACCATTATAAGAATTGTAGTAATTCAAGGGATGTGTAGAACTGGAAAATAGGCTAAATAGACACTATCTAAATAAACCAGTACATCTTAATATAATTTCTCCGCTGGATCTTCCTAGGACTGTGGACCTGCCCCTAGGACTCCTGCAATTCCTGTGTCTTGCCTGCTTACTTCCCCATTCCACATTCCAACAGCGAGCGCATTGTTCCACCTGTCAAACATTTCTTCGAGACCTTCTAGCTGTTTCATCTGCCGTGTATCCTTTTGCTTTGCCTCATCTCCGCAAAAATTGAACATCTTTTCTTTAACGCTCAGAAGCTGAGTGATCTCATATCTCCGACTATCAACACAATACATCATCATCAATAAAAGACATCCCTTGACCCTACAGCTTTGATATTCCCCTGACCCCTATTTTGATATTGACCCGACCCGTCCCTTGAGATCTCTTCATACATAGCCCCTTCAGTCTCGGCCTTCGCGAATTCTCTTCCAATGTATAAGGATGAGCCCTTTAATTACCCTAATGGGCGGAGTACTAGTGATATTCATAACACCAGAAACCGCACGGATAATCTGCTAAATTTTCAACTGCCTCATCATTCTGTTTACCGCCAACAAGATTCTGCAGAATCCCAGGATCCTTTCATGTCATCTTACGATACTGGTACTCGGCCTGATGACATATTTCCCTCGCAGGATTATTCCCAGAGGCCACCGGTCCCTCAGCCAATTCACAACTCTTCAAGTCACACCAGTCTGAGGGTGGATTTAAAACAGGATCCTTTCCTTGAAGATTACGAAATGCATAACTATCATGCTAATTATGATACCCAAAAGTACTACTCGCAGGGCTACTCTCAAAACTCCCAATCCTACAATACTACTACTACTACTAACTATGATCCCCACTATCAGCAGGCATTTGTGCCTCACTCATACGAGACTGATGATGAAGAAGAAAAAGAATTTGACAAGGTCATTCCCTACAGTGACTTTCAAGGTGACCACTATGACTTGCAGACTTTGCACGTGGCTCCAACTGCGTGGCATCTGCGTGCGGAAATGGCTGATCAATCCTCGCTTAACTCAGCTTTTGACTTCCCACAACCTCCTGATGAAGAAGAGTTGCGTGAAAAGCCTCGCCAAGGAATTGCTACAGGTCACAATGGCCATTTGGTTTTGGATTGTCCTGTGGCTACGGAATTATTGTCCAAATTCTCGGATTACTCGGCTTCTCTGAAAGATGGAGGTCTCAGTCGAGAGTTCTCCTATATGAGATACACTGCCGTGACTTGTGGTCCATCCAACTTCTGGAGAGACGGCTACATTTTGCGCCCGGTCCATTATCCTGTTAGACGTCACACCGAATTGATGATCGTGGTCACCATGTATAATGAAGACGACATCCTCTTGGCTCGTACTCTCAAGGGTGTGTTTAAAAATATCAAGCACCTTGAGTCCCGCACCCGCTCTTCGATGTGGGGTAAGGACTCGTGGAAAAAGATCGTTGTGTGTGTGGTTAGTGATGGTCGTTCGAAGATCAATGAGCGTGCTCAAGCCCTTCTTGCCGCTTTGGGTGTTTATCAAGAGGGTTTGGCCAAATCCAGAATTGATGATAAGAAAGTGAGAGCCCATATTTACGAGTACACTACCCGTGTGGGTATTTCCTCGGTGAATGATACTGTGAAATTGACAACTGAGAAAGTTGTTCCTGTCCAAATGCTCTTCTGCTTAAAAGAAGAAAATGCAAAGAAAATCAACTCCCATAGATGGTGCTTCGAGGCCCTTGCTCAGGTGCTCGAGCCTAATATCGTGGTTCTTTTGGATTGTGGTACCCAACCATCTGGAAAATCTCTTTATCACTTGTGGAAAGAATTTGATAAGGATCCACAAGTTGCAGGTGCTTGTGGAGAAATCAAAGCTAAATTGCAAAAGCGCCAAATTGCAACTAATCCGTTGGTCTATGCGCAAAACTTTGAGTATAAGATTTCAAATATCTTGGACAAGCCCACAGAATCTGTGTTTGGCTTTATTTCCGTTTTGCCCGGTGCCTTTTCTGCCTATAGATATGTGGCCTTACAGAACGATATCAATGGTAAGGGACCTTTGGAAAAGTACTTCAAAGGTGAGTTTTTACATGGCAGTGGTGAGCTTGACCCAGATGATGATGAGTATCAATTGAAACGTGACTTGCTTAAGGATGAAGCTGGTATTTTTACTTCCAACATGTACCTTGCCGAGGATAGAATCTTATGTTATGAGCTTGTTGCCAAAAAGGGCTGTTCGTGGCTTCTTCGGTACTGCAAGTCAGCAAAAGCCGAAACAGATGTGCCGGAAGGTTTAGCAGAGTTCATTCTTCAAAGACGAAGATGGTTGAACGGCTCTTTCTTTGCGGCCATTTACTCTTTGGCACATTTCCCCAAGCTTTGGGGATCATCGCATAGCGCAGGACGCAAGTTCCTTCTCCACCTTGAATTTTTCTATCAATTCCTTAATTTGGTGGTGTCATGGTTTTCCATTGGTTCATATTTTCTTGTGTTCAGAATCTTGACCACATCCCTTGGTGAATCTTCGGTCAACTTTCCACCAGGAAACGTTCTCTCTGTGATTTTCTTGTGGCTTTATCTCGCGTCGATAGTTACCACATTTGTGTTGAGTTTTGGTAATAAGCCCAAGGGAACGGAGAAATTCTACATTGTGATTGTGATCTTCTTTGCCATTTTAATGTGCTATATGATATTTGCGTCAATTTTGCTTGCAGTCAAGGCCATCTTGGCGATTCGAGAATCGTCCAGGTTTACAGTGCGGCTTTTCTTTGCTAATGCTCAGTTCCGAGACTTGGTGGTGGCCACTTCGTCTACTTATGCACTCTACTTCCTTGCTTCGTTCATGTACTTGGAGCCATGGCACATGTTTACGTCGTTTGTGCAATACCTTTTGCTTTCACCTGCGTACGTGAATGTTTTGAACATCTATGCTTTTTGCAACATTGATGACGTGTCGTGGGGAACAAAGGGCGATACAGGAGCCAAGGACTTGGGTGTGGCCAAGGTGCGTGAGGATGGTACTTTTGACGTGAACATTCCCGTGCTTCAAGAGGAGATCAACCAGTCGTACTTGAACCAGTTGGAAAAAATCAAGAATCCTGAAGATAATTCAGGGCAAAAGTTCAATGCTTCCAACGAAGACTACTACGCATTTATTAGATCTATGACGGTATTGGTGTGGATGTTTTCGAACTTTGTGATTGTTGCACTTGTTCTTGAGACGGGAGGCTTTAACCAATTTGATAACTCTAGTTCAACAGAAAGTACGGGCCGGTCCGAGGTATTTTTGACGGTGATTCTCTGGACCGTTGCTTTTATGGCTTTGTTCAGATTTATTGGTTGTCTGTTCTACTTGTTGAAGAGATACATTGGCAAGTTTAGATCGCGGGCCCCCAAGAAACGATAAAGGACACACCCGCCCAAGCTTACACTTCGACCGCGCCGCGCCTGAGTCTGATTCTCTGTGCGAACGCGAACGAAATTAAAACAATAACAAACATACTTTAATATAGAGAAGAGACTCTTGCTTGGGTGTAGTATTTATTAATTGCAGGAAATGCTATGAATAGAAGACGAAAATCCGCAGATATCTTATCACAGCTAGGGGAGCCTCTTCCTCTACCATACCAGGCCGACTGTAGTGGAGTGAAGGAGAAAGGTTACGAAGAAGTGATAGCTTCCGGAACCAGAAGTTCATCTGGAGACTTTGGTCTTCGGCGGAGATTACACGGTGGAAATTTGAGAAATTTGGGAAATTTGAGTGGAAATGAGAGTGAAAATGAGAGTGGAAATGTCAGTCGAAATGTCAGTAGAAATGTCAGTCGAAATGTCAGTCGAAATGTCAGTCGAAATTTACACAACACGTCAAGTCACTCGGATTATACCCGAGCGAACTCCTTTCCTGAGCTCTATGGCCAGCAAAACTACACAGATGATCATGTTCCCCCCCCAGTATGGCAAAAGACGTCCCATGATATACAACAAAGAGACATTAACAACAATGACTACAGCTTTGAAGAACACAATTCCCGGCCCAATGACAATTCCCGGCCCAATGACAATTCCCGGCCCAATGAAAGCACAGAAGTACGCAATATTGGTGAGTATGACATGATGTTCAGGTCATTGCAACAAAAGCTTGAAGATCTCAAACAAGAATACGAAAGCCATGAGAATTCACGGACATTTTTACGGCAGAACCTAAAGACATTGGAAAAAATCGGAGAGGAAATAGATGAGGCTCTTCAAGAAAGTCAGCAGAGGCATATTTTAAATGAACAACAGCATATAATACAGGAGCTTGAGAAGTATCAACGGCTAAGCACCACGAAAAATCGGAGCAGACTTTTATGGAGGTACATAATTCCTGGGATTTCTCTAATTATTATGCTTTTGATATCATTTCTCGCGGGGTATTTCTCATACGAATACTGTTATTACATGTGTTAAAACAATTGTACTATATATATATATATATATCGGAAAGTATTTACTCGTCATAATCGTTTTTAGGAGGAGCATGTGCTTCAGATCTCATGTAAAGATCAATGGCAGTGGAAAAAACTGCAAACCCTGCACACCCAAATAATGCAGCTTGTGGACCAGCCTTAATAGAAAGACTTGCGCCAGTGATACATCCTGCAGACATACCATTATAAATATCGTGTTTTGCTCTTAAACTTTCAATGGAGCACTCCACTCCCGAAAAAATCATTCCAATATATCCAAAGTTCTTAGCACTAGAGTAAGAGCGTTTGGCCATATCAGAAAATTGAAGTTTCATCTGTTGCTTAAAAGGCAATTCACTTATATGGTTAACAGACGCCGTTCCTACCGGAACATCATAAGCCATGGAAGCCATGAACAACCCAAAAAATCCTCCCAAGAAGAATCCTGACCCACCTGCCATTATTGTTTTTCCTGGGCACGACTGCATGACTTCGATCATTTTCTTTGCTCCGACCTCTGCCTGTTCTTCCTGAGACATTAGGGCAAGAGGTTTCTGGGGCTCTTGGGGGCCAGTGTATACACCAAAGACCATGAGGAGAGTATTGAGTGCGAGAGTACTCACTCACTCACTGACTCACTACACACTACTATACTACACTACACACACTACACTCACTCACTCACTTACACTACACACACTACACTATACTATACTATACTATACTATACTATACTATACTATACTATACTATACTATACTATACTATACTATACTATACTACACTATACTATACTATACTATACTATACTATACTATACTATACTATACTATACTATACTATACTATACTATACTATACTATACTATACTATACTATACTATACTATACTATACTATACTATACTATACTATACTATACTATACTATACTATACTATACTATACTATACTATACTATACTATACTATACTATACTATACTATACTATACTATACTATACTATACTATACTATACTATACTATACTATACTATACTATACTATACTATACTATACTATACTATACTATACTATACTATACTATACTATACTATACTATACTATACTATACTATACTATACTATACTATACTATACTATACTATACTATACTATACTATACTATACTATACTATACTATACTATACTATACTATACTATACTATACTATACTATACTATACTATACTATACTATACTATACTATACTATACTATACTATACTATACTATACTACACTATACTATACTATACTATACTACACTCATTACAGTGTTTTCCAAAATTATTCAAACCAGTGCGACATGTTTCCAACCACACTAGCAAAATGTTTCAAATCAATAATCCAAAATGTTTCGTACCCCTTTGCACAGTCTTTCAAACCAAATGGTGTCATCGAAATTCTTCAAACTATTTTCGTAAGATAATACGAAAAATCGAAATAATCCAACCACCGCCCCTTTTTTTCCTTTTTTCTTTTTTCCTCTTTTTTTATCTAATTTTTATTTTCTATTTTTTTTTGTTTTTTGTTTTCTATTTTTTTTTGTTTTTTGTTTTCTATTTTTTTTTGTTTTTTGTTTTCTATTTTTTTTTGTTTTTTGTTTTATCGTGGGGTAGCATATTTTCTTAACAATTAGAATGATTGACGCTCTAAGCGAGCCTTAATATACTCTCCAGCATGCCTGCAGAACCCTTGATAACTTTGAGGACTTACTTGTTCTGTAGATTGCCGAATTGCAAGCGTCAACTTTTCTTTCTGTTCCAACCTAGAACTCTTGACCTTGGACTTACAAACGGCCCAAAATTCTTCGAATAGCCCCTCACAAGTTGTTGTATACAGGATAACAAGGAAACCTGTTCAGTTCCGTCCGTTTTGACCATTGATTGGTACTGCAAGACTCCCAAATGTAATACGTATGAGGCAAACCTCCAGATTTTAGATTTCAGAATATTGAATTCTAATGCAAGTTGGTGTGAAAAATTACGCCATTTGGTTTGAAAGACTGTGAGAAGGGGTACGAAACATTTTGAATTATTGGTTTGAAACATTTTGCTAGTGTGGTTGGAAACATTGTCGCACTGGTTTGAATCATTTTGAAAAACACTACACTACACTACACTACACTACACTACACTACTCCTACTCCTACTCCTACTCCAGTTCCTGCACAGAGAATCACTCCTTTCTCCATTGAAACAATCAGACCTCTTCGTATAGTCAAAAAAATTGTCACAGCAGTCACTTTTTCCTGCCAAACACAGTTGGATAGTTGACTCCACAAACCAAAGAGCCAATTGTGAATCGAGCTTGGTATTGAGGCTATCTTGACTCCCCAGCTCAACAAGAATACCTTTGAATTACAATGCCTCCATTGACTTGAAGGTGCTCTGCAAGACCGAAGCCGAGAACAAACTCAACGAATACTTAGCCTACTTGAGACTCGTGGTGAGTGTTGAGAAGCAGGAAGAGACAATGAGATTTGAGAAATTGGAGAACGCTAGTCTCAATGGAAGACCAACACCTGCGTTCATTGGTGTTTTTCCCTATGAATTGGCCCAACGCCAGCTTCTGAACCAATAAAAAAGAAGTTCTTGGCGCAGTTTAATATCCACGACCGTATGGAGGCTTACCTTCTTTCTCTTTTGGAAAATCTCCAGGCTAGTGGAGAAGTGTTTGTGAAGATGCACCGACATGCCCAACAATGGCAGAGTAATGGAGGACATGGGTGCAATTGAGAAGATCACAGTGCAAGGGATAGCATTGAGAAGATCAAGTCTGGCTTTACAATGGGTTTGATAAATGTCATCCGCGGCCACGCTGATGCCTGTGAGGTTAAGGAAAGCTTCCAGCACCAGTTCGACAAGGTCTGGCTGCAAACACTAGGCAGGCCAGTAACTCAGAAGGAAGTGGAAAAAATCATTGGCTGACTTAGTTTGGAGAACCAGAAACGATTTTTTTGATGAATGCCTTCACTTGAAAGCCTACGAGGTATTGCTGCAAAAGTTGGACCGTATTGATTCCCTTTATAAAGAAGTGAGCAGGGCGCGCGGTGATTTGCTGTTAACTTTTGGTGGTGACACTACACCACTACTAAATGATAATAATATAATAATAGTAGTAGTTCTTTTAGTTCTTCAGTGTATTCCATAGTCATAGTAGTAAGTATTAGTAGATGAAAGTAGACAAAGAAGTCATCAAAGTACTCCAAGTAATTCCACAATTTCAACGTAGACTCAACTAATCAACTAATCAATGATCTTCTCGTACTCAGGCTTACTGTTGGGGGGGGGGGGGGTACTTTTACCATCAGGCGTAAAGAACCATGTCCCCCAAAGTGTTTACATTTCTTCATCTATTCCCTTAAAGGTCATCCAGAAACAGTATATGGATTTTTATTCGAGATTCGTGATGGTGGAGATTGCGAACTCACGCCCCACGCACGCACACGCATCACCTTCATCTACCTTACTACACAGTAGGAACGCTTCACCCATTAGTGAGGAGGGCTAATATTCAATTGCGCCAATACTTGACTCACTAGAAATTGATAGATTCTTTATAATTGTTCAGTACTTTCCAAACTCTGTTTATTCTTGGATGGATTCTCACAAAGGGATCCTTGAGTCTTATATAGAATTTTGGGATATGTGTACGTCCTAATCCGAGCGAGACAATTCCGGTGAGAGTAGGAAATGGATGGATTGCTTTTCCACGTCTGAAGGCACACTGTAGGTGATTTTTACTCCATGCGTAGTGTGATCCATGGGGGATCTGGAATTAAATCTATACATGCTTAATGAACTGTGTACAACCACACCTAAATACAATACGATATAGTTAGACTAATAAAGGTTTTGTATAAGATATATAGAGACTGATAAATTTTCGGTATGTAACAATTACTCCCTACTTGTATGTGTCCAGTACCTATAGTGTTTTTTAAAGGGTTAATCAGAGGAATAGATAGCCCGGCTTTTTGTTTCGCAACTTGGATATAAAACGAGACTATAGATGTATAGACTTATAGAGATAGATAGAGATAGGGATAGATAGAGATAGACTGTTAGATAGAGATAGACTGTTAGATAGAGATAGACTGTTAGATAGAGATAGATAGAGATAGATAGATAGATAGATAGATAGATAGATAGATAGATAGATAGAAATAGATAGAAATAGATAGAAATAGATAGAAATAGATAGGGATAGAGATAGATAGAGATAGGGATAGAGATAGATAGAGATAGATAGAGATAGATAGAGATAGATACATACATAGATACATACATAGATACATACATAGAGATACATGCATAGAGATACACAGATTCTTTATACGTTCAGTACCTTGTATCTGTTTCATTGTTAGTTCCCAATTACTGAAATCCCACGTACACACTTTTCCGGGTTTCAGCCATTATTCAAATTTAAACATAAATCCCATAGGGTCAAACGGTATTTCAACTGTTCCAATAATACAACGTGGTGATGTATGTGAGGATTAAGAACACCGGATTACCGTTGCCTTCCAGTTTTGTAAAAGGCCGTACATCCCATGGGTACATCCCTGATTGCTAATGTCGCGTAGTTGCGATGCTGGGGTATTGGATATGAGCAAAATTAACCTTCGCAACCGCATTTCTTTTTGATGTGCCGCACATTGTGTGACCTCTCCACATGTACATTTTCTTAACCCATTGAATCATCCCACAATTTGAAAATAGTAATTGCCGTTTATGGAAGAGTGGAGACGGGTAAATATGGGGTGATTTGTTACTGAGTGGTGAAGTGAGTGAATTGAGTGAAGTGTGTGAAGTGTGTGAAGTGTGTGAAGTGTGTGAAGTGTGTGAATTGTGTGAAGTGAGTAGTGAATTGTGTGAAGTGTGTGAATTGTGTGAAGTGAGTAGTGAATTGTGTGGTGAATTTTGTGGTGAAGTGAGTGCATGTTGATCAGAATGTGGAGAAGTTGCGCACCTGGATGCTGGATGCCTGAAGCACTGGAGTGCCTCTTCAGAAAAATTCCTATCTAGGATAGGGGTAGAGTGGAGACTATATATTTAGGCTCCTTCCCACATCTATCTCCTCTTTCCACAGATCCTCTTTCCACATCTATCCCTCCATCTATCCCTATTTCTCATGAAAACTAAAAAAGTAAAGACCGTGGAAATCAACTTTGATGACGTTCCTAGGCTAGAACATCTTCAGCCTCTTCCCAAATCGAGATCGTCATCTATCACTTCTATAGAAAGTGAAGATGGAACAATCACAGAAGTATTGAAACCTCCTCCAAGAAAAGAATTTGATGACCTTCTTTCGTTCGAGGCTTATATTAGAGATGAAACCTGGGATAACGACTTTGATTATTGCCATGCTCACTTATGTTACTATCCACCCTTCATCATGAAGGAAGTACATGATAATGTAGACAAAATCAAACCCACCATGAATAAGAACTCTCGCAAGTTCCGCAGAAACCTTCAGCACCATATCAAGCGTCACTTGATGGTGGATATGGAAAAATGTTCGGGATTCCTGATGGATTTTGGCAAGGGCAAAATATCCGAAGACCCCAAATCATTGACTTGGACCTTTGAAGACTTGGGCAACCATGGTTTCCCGGAGGAGGAGAACCAGCTTTATGACAGACACTGGAAGTTGGAGTTGATGGTCAAGTGTAATAACGAGAACCCCATGGTTGAAGTTGATTACAAGGCCATTCCAGCATGAGTTTCCAGATAACGCTTTCCAGATAACGTTTTGTTCCACTTTGTAACGAATTTATGACTTATCCACCACCTGTAGATATCCAGTTATCCCTTGGCAAGTCGATCATACATGGGACTTGCGTTAATGTATGAACTGCCAAACTTCTCGAGATTGGCATCCAAAAAGTTCATGAGATTGCTCACTTGCGCTAACAAAACATTAAGACTTACAGCATCCATAGCAACCTGCGAAAGACGTGCAGGTAACGTGCTTAGGAGTCGTAGAAGATGCTCCAACCCATACACTTCACAAGGACGCAGGTGTGGATCACTCTTGAGCTTCTCTGCATATTGCAATCTTTCAAACTTGTAAAGTAAGTCCAAACTCAAAGTTTCATCAAAGTATGCTTGTACGCCATCAATAGTTTCTCTGATCAGAGCCAAAGTGCAAGCATCAGTATCAGGAAGCTTAGCTAAATAGTAGGCAGTAAGAATTGACAGAATCAGAACAACAGAATCCAAGTTCACCAATTTTCGATCTTTAGTTATAAGCTCCCAATCATCAACTAAAACAGACTTGATTTTGGGCCGGAGCGGAAGCTGGATTTCGTAACGTGCAACCACATTTAGCTTCTGTTTTTTCCTAGCGTTAGCTGCTGGCGCTTTTTCCTTATCACTACCACTATGACTTTGAGCTTTGTCCTTCCTGTGTTTTCTTGGCTTGGGCTCCTCAGACATCTGCCTATAAGTAATACCCGAATCCAAACGCTCGATTGGCTTTCTGCGGGCATTCCTCAATTCCCTTGAAAGCCCCAAATTGTCAACATTGAACTCGAGAATTCTCTCCGAAGCTACCCATTCGTCCCACTTCAGATTCCAACCTTTATAGTGTAAGAAGTACGCATTGCATTCGAGCAAAAACCCTGGGATTCTGTTGTTGGCCAACGGCTCTGTTCCTTCTTCGCCTAGATCCACATCGAGCGAGTCTTTCTCATGGTACTTAAGCACCTTTGCCTCATAGACCAAAGGTCCATGATAAGCCAAGACCTTTGTGCCGGGTTGAAATATTTCTTGCCCGTTAGCCATGAGAAGTTGAATGGATGGACGATGAGTGTATAAGCAACCGCGCGCGACCACTGGAGAGAGAGACTGACTGACTGACAGAAATAGACAGAAATAGACAGAAATAGACAGAAATAGACAGAAATAGACAGAAATAGTTAGAAGTAGTTAGAAATAGACAGAATACTCAGACTCAGAATACTCAATGTTCATTTTGAATGGTGGTAGAATTCCTGGTCCAGGTTTACAGGCATTTGCAAGTGCCGCACCAAACCCCCGTATCCCACCTTGTGAGGCCTTGAAAACACGCAAAATTCATAGAGAAAAAAACGCCAGGATCGGGTTCATAACATCGCCTCCTCCATATACACGCCACATCTTGGCCAAGTCTACGTGTTTCTCCTTCTGATTGCCCTAACTCCTAATCTGGAGAATCCTAATTTTATTCCATTGTCCTTTGAGTAAACCTTGCAAGCGTTCATATTGACAGGTTTCTTATAAGTCTGAAAGGTATCCACAGTTCTCCACGGGTTTCCATAAGTCTCCTATAAGTCTCTACAGGTCTCAGGTCTCTACAGGTCTCTATAGGTCTCAGGTCTCTACAGGTCTCTATAGCTCCCATAGCTCTATATCAGATTGCTCTAGCTCCCATTGCTTCCATCCCTCCGGCATAGCTTAAAATGGCTCAGTCTGGTAACAGCAATCGAGTTGGTCTTCATTACAAAGTAGGCAAGAAAATAGGCGAGGGCTCGTTTGGAATCATCTTTGAGGGTGTCAATTTACTCAATGATCAACAAATTGCTATCAAGTTCGAACCTCGCAAATGTGAGGCGCCGCAGCTAAGAGATGAGTATCGGTCGTACCGGATTCTCAGTAATGTCAAGGGTGTTCCCAAGGCATATTTCTTTGGCCAGGAGAGCGTGCACAATATTCTTGTGATTGACTTATTGGGGCCTTCATTGGAAGATTTGTTTGATTGGTGTGGTAGAAAGTTTTCCACCAAAACTGTGGCTCAGGTCGCCAAGCAGATGCTTCAGAGAATACAGTCCATTCATGAGAACCACCTCATTTATCGTGACGTCAAGCCCGATAACTTCTTGATTGGAAAACCTGATACTCCAGAGGCAAATTTGGTTTATGTTGTTGACTTTGGGATGGCAAAACAATACAGGGATCCTAAAACTCATACTCATATATCTTATAGAGAGAAAAAGGCTTTGAGCGGCACCGCAAGGTATATGTCCATCAATACGCATCTTGGCCGCGAGCAGCTGAGACGTGATGACTTGGAGAGTCTTGGTCACGTCTTCATGTACTTTTTGAGAGGTTCTTTACCATGGCAAGGCGTCAAGGCTCCTACAAACAAGCAAAAGTATGACAAAATTGGCATCAAGAAACAAACTACTTCCATCAATGAGCTCTGCTTTGGCTTTCCCATACAATTTGCTCAATACCTAGACAACGTCAGAAGCCTCAAGTTTGATGAGGAACCCGATTATGACTACTTGATTGGCTTAATGGACAAGGCTTTATTGTCAATTGATGAGAAGGAGGATGACCACTATGACTGGATGGATTTGAACGGCGGCAAAGGTTGGGATGCCGCTCTCAACAAAAAGGCCAATCTACATGGATATGGAAACCCACACCCCCCACCACAGAGATCAAGGAAAGTCACTAACTGCACCAACTCCAATATCGCCGGGCAAAACAAGAGGGTACCATATAACAGCGCTTCGCCTAACCAGCATCTCATTCTATCCAAGCAACGGCACAGTCGATCGCAGTCCTTGTCTTACGGAAACTACAACTCCACAGCAAACTGCTCATACAATCTCATTACAGCTAACCAGAATGGAGGCACAGGTATGCTTCACGATTCTTTGCATTCGGACTCGTCTTCCTTCAATAACGGAAGAAATAAAAAGTCTTGGATCCGCCGCTACTTGTGCTGTTTCTAAGCATATCCTGTGGAGACATAGAGTGTTAGCCCCCAAAACTTTTAATTATTAAGCGAAGCTCAATGATTTTAGACGGTTAAATGCTGTTTTTATATTTCAATTCTTCTGTTTCCATGATATCAAAATACGGTGCTTTTAGGAATAATGAATAGGACAAGTTTAAGGAGATATTATGACAAAGTGTGGAAAGCGGTGAAGTGGAAAGTCTTGCAAGTCCAATCCTGGATATATATTTAGGTCATAAAGCTAGTTGTCTTACAAAAGTTGACTCAAACACCAGCTTCAGGAATGTCGCCGGTACTATTCCTGAGTTGATGAGTCCGACTTAATGGTCAAAGCACTTGTTACGGAACCTTTCCGCTCTCCTGCCTCTTCATTGGACACAGTGGTCTCTGATGTTCGACGTGGCATCCAATACTTATTGTTTGTTCCATTCTCGTGGTAACTATAGTATCTTCCTGTGTTGACTTGCGAGTTACCACTATAGCGAGGATTTGATTTACCACCGTTCAAAGCTGTGGAAAGCTTACCAAAGAAGTTATCGAATAAATCAGGCATACTGGTTATTTGAATGAGCAAAAATACTCAAAGGGAGGAAAACTCTTAGCTTGCTATACGGCAATTTCTTCAATTAAATATTGGCCAATTGCGGGGTTACTACGTGAATGACAATTAATCAGCAAGGAGATGCTCGCTCGATTCAGTCTTTTCTTTTTATACCCCACGAACATCACAGAAAACTAGCCAAAAAGGAGCAATAGTGATCCAATTGTTTTCCAATACTGTGATCCATTTGATGTTCTTTTTACTTAAATATCCTCGGCCTAATTTTATTCACTCTTTAGATGAATTAATCTACATTCATAATTTTTCTTCGGGGTATTTTGAGATTGTCATCCATGAGGTGCGGTGCACTATGTAGGATATACATTTTCCCCTCCCCACACAATGACATCAACTGTGCTCGTACTGCCTACAAGTAGAGAATGGGGAAAAAGGAATGGATTGCCCACACCGATATTAGACGCTCTCGATTATAATAAAATTGGTTGCTATGTAGAAATAAAAGACCAAAATGGTGGTCATATGACTAGGATGCAATGAAACAAACTGAATTCTTCTCTTTCTTTTTTTTTTTCCTTTAGGCCTTATATTCTCCACTCTGCTGCTTACTCTTGGCCGAATCCTACCGTCTCTTCAACTGCCAACGTAAGCTTTTGCTTCATGCTCTCATAGGAAGTGTATGGTGGCAAGTCCACTCTGTTGAAGCACGTATGTGATTTTGGTAATTGGTTGGCCTCGCCAGCCTTCTCAATAGTGAATCTTCTTGGTCCATCAGATCCCTGCAAATCCTTGAACCCATTGACGGGGATTCTCGATGTACCTGTGGTGAACTGTAACAATCTGGCCTTTTGCTCCGAGTCCCACTCCTTGATGCACTTCCAGAACCATTGAACCACTTGATCACTCTCCTGGTAGCCTCTGTAATCAGTGTGCTTTTTCCAATCCTCCAAATCAATTTCGGACAACCCACCAATCAACAACTCCAACTCTCTTTCATCAAACACATTCACCAATTCCTGTGGAATCAATTCGTTGAAGCCATCAATAAAAGCCTTGAACTGTTCTTCGATTCTCTTGTAGATTTTCCACTCACAAATGAGCTCGACATATTCGTGCTTATTCTCCTCGGTGACTTCGATATCCTTTCCTCCAGGCTTCAAATCCACCTCAACAATTTGTCCAAATTGATCATCCTCCGTGCTGAAAGTGAGATCCAAGACACCCGTGATATCGTTCTCTACCACCCAGAGCAATGATCTATAAAATTCAGCATCAACTCCCTCCATATCTTGCAAAACAACTTTTTTGTGCAACATCATCTTGTACAAAGCACCAACGAAAAAGGCATCCAAGAATCTTCTGTGAAACACTCCCAATCCAACAACTCTTCCAATGAACTTGAAGTAGTTGAGATGCTCTGGATTAATACTCGAGTGAGGGTTAATTTGCAAAGTGTAGTTGTCGTGACTGGAGTATTCGAAAAGACAGTAGAATGGATTGAACATGTCATGAGACAATAGGAAGAAAAATTCTCTAGACACTCCTCCATAGTCCAAACCTTCTTCACCGTCGAATTTGATCATAAGTCTCTTCTTCAAGTCATCGGGAGTTTGTCTCATAATTTCCTGGTACGAGTCCTCAAAGATATTATCTCTTCTGACCTTGATGTGACACTGTCCTGGCAAAATACGCAAAGCCGGTTGCGACCTAAAGTAAATGACCTTTCTTCTAAAATCACGCTTGTATTGCGGCACATTTTGATCCAAAGATGAAGGTAAACGGGGATCGTCCCAAGTAGTTGTTTTGGTATTGTGGTCCACGAAATAAACACGAGCCGTGTTGGTCAAACGCATCTCCCATCCGGAGGGCAAGGGGCCTAACTGACTCACGGGCTGCTGCTGGATAGTTGTGTTTGGACCAAACGTACGGATGTACTGTTGTCTTCTGGGGTCGACCCAAGTTGTTGTACGTGTGTTATGATCCACAAAGTATGGTCTTCCTTCGTTGGTGAAGCGTTGTTCCCAACCGGACGGTAATTCTCCGAGACCCCTTGTGGTGCCACCGGTGCTGGCCATAGAGACAGCAGCAGCAGGGCTTGCAGGGGAGTTTGCACCACTGTAGTTGACAGTGACACTATTATTAGAAGAGATGTTGTTGTTGCTGTTGTTGTTGTTGGAGGAGGAGGAGGAGGTGGTGGTGGAGGTAGTATTAGCAAGAACAGGAGATTGGGGAGTTTGACCAGGGAGTGTACGTCCACGGTGCTGTCTTCGTTCAGCTTCAGTGTAATCATCTCTCTGTTGGTCTCTCTCGGACTCGGGCTGGTCCAAAGCAGGCCGCTGCCATGTCGTGGTACGTGAATTATGGTCCACATAATAGGTACGCCCAAAGTTGTCGGTTCTTCTCTCCCATCCAGGAGGCAATCTTCCGTACTGATCTTCAAATGAAGAGTATTGTCTGTTTGCAGTGTTTTCACCGGACGCATGGGGAGCAGAAGAAGATGGAGGTGGATGCATGGTAGCAGTGTTGGAGGAAGCGGCAGAAGCAGACGCAGACGCAGAAGGAGCCAGGCCAGGAGTGGCGGAGTTGGAAAGCCTAGAAGATGAATTGTGACTGAGAACAATGATTACACGGCCACTAACAGCCAAATTCTCATTGGACTTTTTCAAATCGCGAGTGACGGTTTCTTCGGAGCTCAGCATGGACAAATCGATAACGTCACCAATTCTAACGTTAATCACGCCCAAGAACCCCTGGTCCTTCTTCTTGAACTTTTTCTGATCAAATACCTGAATCACCAAGATCGAATCCTCGCTTGCTTCCAAAGTAAAAGACTCATTCCAGTATGGATTCATGGTCTTTTTGGCGGTTCGGGTTGTTTTCGTCTGCGACCCATCAACTGTCACCACAGCAAACGGATCGGGCGACCGGAACACATCCCTTTTATATAAGGCTTCAGCGGCCACAACCTTGACGCTAATTTGAGGCATTTGGGAAGCTCCTTTGCTTTTGACAAGTTTTATTTGTGTGGACGATAGGGAATATTTATCTGCAAGCCCAGAACAGGGTAAAAAGGCGAAAAAAAGAGATGATGATAATGATGATGATGATGATGATGATTCAGGACGAGCCGAGTGTTAACAGGGAATTGGGGGGGAGGGGAGGTGGGGTAGAATAAAATACTCCAAAATAGAGTAAACGCTGACAGGTTCAAAAATTTGATAGAGCGCCTTGAGAAAATACAGGTTAGCTCAAAAAGATCGAAAAAAATGCGACTTTAAGGTGGACAAAAGAAGCGGACAGGCGAGCGCTGTGACGAAGCTAAAAAAGAAAAAAATATAGAGATTGAGCTTTTATTTTTTGTATTTTGTATTTTGTATTTTTTATATTTTTTTGGGATGATTTACACAAAATGGAAACTTCGACATGTACTTATTACACCAAATAATCCAACCTTGACGGGATGTACGGGTTTAGTGAATATACTTATAAAGAGTAATTGAGTAATTAAGTGATAATGTGATTTTAGTAATTGAGTAATTGAGTAATTGAGTAATTGAGTAATTGAGTAATTGAGTAATTTGTGATTTGTATATTGTATATCTTGTAGTATATCTTGTGATATATCTTGCCCTTTTCTGCTAGACGGCCAAGCGGTCCAGCCAGAATACAGCATACCGCGACGCTTAAAATCACCTCGACTAATTACTCGTATAAACAATTTCCCTCGCTTCTTCAATCACGTCATTTTAAGCTGTTGAACAAAAAATAAGCTTATTAGTGGGTGTTGAAATTGACTCTTGATATTTTACTAATAAATTTAGTAATAAAGTTACTATAAAGCTATTTTACTAATAAATTTAGTAATAAAGTTACTGTAAAGCTATTTTACACAGCCCCACAATGAATTATGTATACAGGTGTTCAAAGTGTATAGGGTGTGGCTGGGTTGTTCAGTACTGTGAGGTGCACAGGGTGTCAGGTGTCAGGATGTCAGGTGTCAGGATGTCAGGTGTCAGGATGTCAGGTGTCAGGATGTCAGGTGTCAGGGTGTCAGGGTACTCAGGAGTGCTAGTGCTGCTACTACTACTAAAATCGCCATCCTTCAGTCCAGGACATGGTATATATGAAGATATTGGAGATCTTACAGGGAAGAGAAGAAACTAGCGATTTTCAGGCATTCATCCTTTTTGCGAAGCCGTCAACACTGCGTCAACGTGATTCAGTGTAGCTCAGTCTAACAGTGTAGCTCAGGGCTCAGTCTAACATTAGGCACAAACCCCTATCCTAATTCTCGTACTTCAATCACTATATATGTAGTTCATAGATTCCAAAAATCACAATAGACTTTAAGGTGGTATTTCCTCGGTTGCCCTACTATTAGTATTTCTCGACCATATTGAAAACGATGGTTGCTATATGTTTGCTCAACGAGCTTCCAACAGCAGTTGTATTAAAGGTGAATGCATTGTAGGCTTAGAGAATGTAGGCTTACGGGTTAACCATGCGTATATGCAATATTAGCATCCACTAATTCCAAATCTATCACAGAGTCTCTCTAATTCAAGGTCCATAAACATCATCAGCAGTTCTTTGGACATCGGAAGTAAACCCACATCCACATGTTTTTCTTCGGTAAAAGTGGTGATAGTTGAAAGACTAGCATCTGAGTCATCATGCAGACTACTGCCTTCACATGGAGAATTGTGGAACTCTGGAAGTGAGTCAATTGAGTGTAAGGTCTCCACAGACTTGGTATCCCAATCTTGTTGCACTTGGGAAATTGCCAATAATTCCAAGTCTTCTTTCTGTCCAAGAGCAATGTCGAGCTCGGGTGTTTCATCAATAAGAGTTTCCGTGGAAACTTTTTGGCGCAATAACTTCATGTCCTCAGCACTATAGAAAGCCTTGTCTGAATCGATATAGTTGGAGGAATCATCATGAATCTTGGAATGCAACCCCAAAAAGGCAGAACCATCCACCAGAATCACTTTGCAGTCACTGGAAGGCCCTGAGCCCCGGAGTGGACTCATGCCTATAATCTTATTGTTGGAGGCAGGAAGCAACGTTCCACATTGTCTTTCATTAACCTTTTCAACAAGACTATTAGTGCACTTGTCAAAGGCAACACTGTTGAAGCCTTCTTTGAGGGAACAATGACGAATGCTATCACCAAGGTCCGAAAGCTCAACATTTGTATCCAAATTGGAGCTGAGGTCCCAGAAAACCACATTTCCATCACTAGCTCCCGTGAACAAGTCATTTTCATTCCATGACATGGACGTGACCGTCTTATTGCGATGGCCCGTGAGTTGTGCAAAAGTATCTTGTTTTCTGATATCCCATAAACGGACTATTCCATCTCCATGAGAGCTTGCAAGCAAATATTCATTGTTAGAATGCCACTTGACCAAATTAGTGCCTATTGCTTTATTGGACTGGTTATTGTAAATGGATGATTTGGGTACACTAAGCTGAGAGCTTCTGGTATCAAACAATGAAACACCAAAGCTTCCACAGAGTGCCAAAGTGGAATTATTGGAACCACAAGCCACATCGAATCCTGCCAACCCAGGAAAAAGGGAAATTGACTCTGGTTTGGGACGGATGGACAGTTCTGCACGGTTGATATTCCAAATGAATAAAGTATCATCATAGATTGACGCAAGTGTCTCATTTGCAATGAAGGAGAGCTGTGAGATGCAAGTGGAGGAGTGAGAATTCAAACAAGGGTCTTTGTTGACCAACTTTAAGTACTTTCTGTGATTGAAACGTTTGATGATTTCTGCACTTTCATCCTCCTTCAGACCTTCGTCATAGTGGGGAGGCCTGGGAATTGATATTAAGTGGGCATAACCCTTATTATTTCCTGAAACCATATACTTGGAGTTTGTGTTAGGAACCCACGTGAGTCCGTGTATGTCAGGTAAGGAAATTGTGGTGTGATGGGTCAAATATTGGTTGATTGAGTCCATCTCATAAATGAACAAGTTATTCTTGGAGCTAGCACTCAGGATCGCTAGAAGGGGAGCATCTGACTGCGTACTATTGACAGCCAATGAAGTAAGGTACATGTTAGAGTCGGGGACCTTCCAATAATTGGACTTGATGTTTGTTCTATCAAGGGAGCAAGCTTTTTTCATGATGGTAGCATCATCCAAGCTATGGAGGTTCATAAGCCAATTGGGGCTGTTAGTCATTGTGGGGGAGAAAGGTTTGGTTTCAAGTGTTTGTGGAGAAGTAGGACGTCTGATGGCATTCTGCCTGAAAAGGAATGTTGGCTCGTAGAAAGCCATTGGTGAAGTGCAAAAGTAGTATTAACGAAAGGAATTGTGTAAGAAGAGATTAGAAAAAAAATGGTTGTTGGAAAGAATTTTGACACGAGGCTGAGATTTCTTGACAAATATCATTTTGGGGCTGGGTGCTGGTGTTCGTCTTTTTGAGCGATAAGAGCAAGATATAACAATCTGCGCGCAGCTGCTGGTGCTTGTGCTGGCTGACACCTTCCTAATTCGGCCGCGCACGAGATATGCCCGATGCGCATCACCCCTCAAGTCGGTGCAAGTCGGTGCAAATCAGTCCAAATCCGTCCAAGTCAGTCCAAGTCAGTCCAAATCAGTCCAAATCAGTCCAAATCAGTCCAAATCAGTCCAAATCAGTCCAAATCAGTCCAAGTCGCATCTTCTCCCCTCTATCTCCTCTTGTAGATACATGGCTTCAACAACCATTGCCCCTCAGGAAGCTTCTTTCTCTTAGATTCAAGCTTCTCTTTCTTCGTCTCTTGCTCCACAAACTTCAGTCCTCTTTGTAACTTTGCCCTTTGCTCATTTAAAATGTCTCTGGAAGGTTTGAAAAATTCAAATCTCGTGAACATTTTATTTTCATTATCGGTTTTCTTGTGGTAAAATCCTAGTACCTTTAAGGATTGCACAAACTCAGAACCAACCATTTCCGGTGCCTCTTTGGACTTAGTGGATTCGCTGAATCTAGACTTGATTTCAGCAATCCAAAGTTCTCCATTGGGGGCAAGAATTCTATAGGCTTCCTCAATAAAATCCAAGAAGTTGGTGCCCATTAAAGCAAGACAGAAGATCACAATGTTACAAGATTCATCCTCCAAAGGAACATTCTTGATATCTGCCACGGTAATTCTATCATTTGCTTTCTTCAAATCAAAGCTATGCACCTTGACATCCAAAGTCTTGGGGCCTTGCTGAGAAGAAGGCTTTTTCTTATCAAACTTGGACTTTTTCCCATTGTACGACTTAACAAAAGCTTCCAAATCTGCTGCAAACTGAGCCTCTCCACATCCCATATCAGCAATGGTTATTTTCTTATTTGCAGCACCGGGCAAACCACCAGGAGCATTAATTGGACGAGCTGTTCTTACTTTAAATTGTTCCACAAAAACATTCACGGGATTTTCTGGCCACGATTGAACTTGAGATCTGAACCCTTGATGGTATTCATCAAAGAGACCTGGTTGACTTTTGACAAGATTCAAAGCATTTTCTGATGTTGTAGAATAAAGCTGTTCATTAATCCATCTGAACCGAGACCCTGAAAGTTTAGCCATCATTTTTTGCTGTAAGGGAGTCAATGAGGATATTTGAATAGGAGGGATGTGAGACTCTTTTTCTTTTTCTTTTTCTTTTTCTTTTTCTTTTTCTTTTTCTTTTTCTTTCTCCTTCTCCTTCTCCTTCTCCTTCTCCTTCTCCTTCTCCTTCTCCTTCTCCTTCTCCCCCTCCCTCTCTCCCTTCTTCCTCTTGGTCCGCTTGGTCACTTCCATCTCCAGGTCCATAGACCTCTTTACCTTTTCAACAGCTTTCTCCTTCTTTGACTTTTTCTCCTTCTTTAATTCATTCCCTCCTCTGACAACTTCCTTGTCATTAAGGTCCCATCCTTCTACCAGAAATAAAGCCATTGTGAAGTGGAAATGAGAAGTTGATCATCTCTCTCAAGAACCACGACTGACGCCTATATGCAGGATCTTCTTTTTATTTTATTTTATTTTATTTTATTTTTTTTTTTTTTCAAACTTCTATGAATATACAAAATGGCCTCTTTCAAATTTAAATATATTATATTGCTGGATATTTTTATTATGGTTCTGAAAGGCTATGTTTATATACGTGAATTGTGCGAATCTCCAGTAAAGTGAGAAGTCGCGTACGTTACTGTCACTGCGTTACCTCCCGCTACTTCTGCTACCTCTGCTACCTCCGCTAACTACGGCTACCTACTGCTAACTACCGCTACCACCGCTAACTACCGCTAACTAGACCATCACTATTATTAGACTACTACACTACTATTGGTTAGTGTCTACTATTGGTTAGTGTCTACTATTGGTTAGTATCTACTATCGGTTAGTACTATCGGTTAATATCTATCGGTTAGTACTATCGGTTAGTACTATCGGTAGAATACACTGCCTACTATCAGGCAAGTTACTATCGTTGACAGTGTCTAGTCTACGCAAAGATAGAGCTCCTGGGGAGTCTCATATAGCAGTTCGGAGTCAAGGAGTTGCTTACTATGTTCCCTCTCTTTTCCACTTGGCCCCTACATATGGAAAAGTGATTTCCTTGAGTATCCATGATGTAATGCAATCCAAAAGCATTCTTGAAGTGTACGGAGTCCAGGGCCTTGAATTGCATAACAATGGTTATATCATGATCAACAATTACCCCATTAAGGATACCAAGATTATGGGCAGGATATTACTGTGCAAAACTGTACTGATCAACAAAGATGGCCCCAAGAATTTCTTGATTTTGGACTTGGATGACTTTCTGGGTGAGCTCCTGTCGATATCTGTGAAAGTACCTAATCTGTTACATACTCTGTCTATAAAGCCAGGGTTGCTTCTCGAAGTCACAGGTACAGTGTTCTACCGCCTGAACTATAAGAAACAGCTCCTAGCGTCCAAACTACGAGTTGCGGGCGATGGGAGGAAAGATTTTGGATGCGAATTGAAATGGTGGGCCACTATTCTATCTATACGTCGATTTCTTATGGATCCATGGGCATATATCCCCGTTCTGAATACACCACAAGAAGCTGCCATTCCCAGATTCCAACCAATGGCTTTACGCGTGCATCGAGAAAAGGCTCGGGTTTTAAGGCCCATCAATGATGACTTAAATGAGTCTTTTGCTGGCCTGACTGCTTTGGCTTTTGCAAAAGATAGCATTATTTTGAATAGGCGTTCAAATCAACGGCTGCAAATCATAGAAAGCTGTTTTATTGAAGATGTTGATACGAAATATCCCCAGGCAAATGAGGATCCCCAGGCAAATGAGGTGATAGACTTGACAGAAGACTGTGGCGAAAGTCCAGATAAATTTTCTGCCGAATAATATGGAATCTACTACCAGAAATGGACTCCTAATTGGTGGTCCTGCATGTGGCATGCACGGAAGTGTCCGAGCTCACTCTCGAGTCCTTATCTCACCTCCCTATCAACATCCATGTCTCTTGATCCCATCACTTGCCACATCTTGGATACTACATTGGGAAAACCAGCTCAGGAGGTCACGTGCTCCATACACTACCTTTCTTCCTTGATATCAGACAAGAGTGATGAAAAATCATATGACCTAAACACCCACATAAAGCCATTTGGTATGAGCAAGACTGATCAAGATGGCCGAATCAAGAATTGGGTGGTGGATCCCCAAATTGATGCTAATATGAGTGAAGCCGTTGGTATCACGGGAAACAAATGGGTCGAATTGAAGTCAGGAATCTACAAAATCAAGTTTCTCACCGGAAAGTATTTCCATGGTGTGGATGCTTCCAACAGAACGTTTTTTCCCTTTGTCGACATCATTTTCCAGGTTGAAAGTCCCCCTGACCATCATTACCATGTGCCATTGCTTTTGAGTAACCATAGTTACTCCACCTACCGAGGAAGTTAGACCTTGAGATGGTTATGGTATATACATTAATATCTAAAATGTATTAATAAAAAAAATGAGTATTTGTCTGAGACTTTTCATGCACTAACATCTCGTAACACTTAAACGCATTAAGCTCATTTTTGATCTTGCTAATCTCGTTCAAGTCATTCACATAGTACTGAGTCACGGCCTTGTTGTTTCTCTTGTACATGTATGGAGCGTAGGTCTCACTGATGGAGATGGAGTTCGAGAACTTCACCGACCGTGTAACACTTTTCGACCCAGAAACATCTCTTCTTAAGATTGACTGTTTCTCAGAAGCCACCGAGTTCAGTTTGGCTTCGTCACTTTCACGTATTGGTTTTCTAAAAGGCTCGAATCCCGTGAGCTTGATCTCTACCTCCAGGAAATCTGCAAATTGCTTTGCGAAATGCAAGTAAGATTTTCGGCCTCCTTTGGGTTCATTGTAAGCAGACTGCAATTGCTGGCTACTTACAATCACAGTTTTCTCGGAATCATTGGGTACAAACTCAAATCCCACATCTTCACTCTTCATCTGAGTAATAATATCTTCGGTTATTCCGCAATAAGAGTCATTTGCCGATATCTTGGTATCGGCTGCAGACACGCTCTCACAGCTGGTATTGGCCGAGCTAAACTTGCTCAAAAGAGACTCTTCTGATTGATGATTGTCTTTTCTCTTTTGGTCGACGATCTGGTCATTGGTCAATTCGTCATCTTTGGCGAAAAAGTCATGAATGCTATGGGCTTTTCTGAGCTTTATGATATCCTTTTCAACTTCTTTTTCAACTTCCTTCTCAACCTCGTCAAATTTCATGAGAATATCTGTAAAGTCATCCTTCTCCATCTCATAATTTGGCAAGTCGAATTTGGTGCCTATGATGGGCGTACCTTCCTTTGATGTATCTCTTTGTGCCAGTTTATCCCTGACACTGTAAACTGGCGACGGTATTTCATCAACACGCAGACTGGACCCTAATTTCAAATTCAAGAATAAGCCTCGTTTCCGCCCTTTTTCAGAAACTGAGGATTTTGTTTTTAAACCCCTTGTTTTCTCAAGAATAACATTTCTGATATTCATCGAGTCGCTTTCATCTGTTTTCGAAGTAAACAAATTCATGGAAGAGCTCAGAGACCTATGACTGAGCCTGTGAAGATTGATTTCTTTCGTTCCAGACGAGAGAAATTTGGAGAACTTTTTCAAAATAGATTTTTTTTGGGGCGAAGCTGCTGGTGAAGAAATCACTGAATCTGTCAAAGTTATTTCGGGTTCTGTTTCAATATCAAAACTGAGCGAACTTTGAAAATCTGGCGACATTTTAGACTCACCTTGAGGACTGCCTGGTAATTTTTTATCATAGTCCACATCCACTACTGCCAACATAGAATACCTAGCTGTTAACGGTGTGAACAGTGTCTTGATGTGAGAGTTTCTTGGGAAATTTGAAATACCTTTGGATGACATTTCTGGCCTTTCATGAATGAAATGGGAAGAGTTAACCTGCATGGATTGAACCGAGCTAATGGATGAGCTATTTCGCTTATGCACCTTGATGAAACCATTATTAACATCTAGATCTCCTCTAGGAGGGATCTCCTCTTGCTTGTCAGCGAAAAACTTATTAATTTGGACTGGGGAGTAATATGCATAGCCATCGATTCCTTTCGCCATTTTACCATTTCTGTCACATTTTGCATCAACCTGTTCGATCGGATTAATATTTATCGAGTCCATTTGATGACTATTAGTTAAATCCTTTGATGTAATAGAGGGAGCTTCAAACAGATGATCTGGCAATGGGCTCAGTTGTAATGCGAGTTGTATGGCAGGTTGCTGTTTCGGCAAGACGTCAGGTTTCTTGGTAGGTTCAGGCTCCGAGAAGAGCATTGATTTGTAAGGAGATTTAGAATGTTGCGCTCCATTAGGAGCTTTCTGAACATTAACTTGGGATTCTCCCGAGCTGTCAGAGGTGACACTTTTTGCAGATTCAGCAATCATTGTTTTTGACATTTTCACACTTGAGATTTCCAGGGGTTGGCTCAGGCTTGGTGCAGAACTTGCGTCAGCCAGACTATGATTTTGAATACTTTCACGTTCTGAAGCAACCTCAGTTGGAGTATCAGGAGCAGAGCCTTTCAAAAGCGGTGTTGGTGGAGCCGAGTTTTTAGAAATTGGCGTTGATGGTTCAGAAGTCTGTAGAACGGGAGTTGATGGGTCAAATGTCGTGTCTGTAGGTGTTTTAGGAGGAGAACTCGTTGACAAAGACAATTTCAGGAAGTTCTTTTCGTTTTCTGCTTCAAGTTGGCTATTAGCAATTCTTTCAGATGAGGCTTGCGCTCCCACCTTTAAGTAAGTATCACGCGCAGGTGCATCAAGTAATATTGTAGGTTCAGGAAGTTCTGCAGTAGATTGACGATGATCTTCAACGGCAGAGACGCGTTCGGTTTGGACGCGTTCAATCGCTTGGACGCATTTAGTGACTTGGACACCTTCCACTTTACGTTTTGCGACTTGACCTTCAGTGACTTCATTTTCAGTGACTTCACGTTCAGTGACTTCAGGTTCTGCGACTTCAGGTTCTGTGACTTCAGGTTCTGTGACTTGAGGGACACTAAGCAGTTTCAGCACATTCATGTCAATCTCCGAGGAGTTTGCAGTAGAATTGTTTGGAACATCTTCAGATTCAGAAACATCAGAGTCCTGGCCAGAATTCTTTGGGTCGGAAATTGATGGTTCATGGTTTGCTGTATTAGAAAATCCAATGGTGTCAGCATTATGGTCGCGCAGATCGACAGTTGGAAGTGTATTTTCGGCATCTTGATCTTCTTCATCGAGATTTTCTGATAAGCTGAGAGATTCAGCATCCGAATCATTTATATCATTGGAAACAGCATCGATATCATCAGCGTCACTAAAGCTTTTATAAGACGAGCCAGAAGAAGAGGGAGAACCAGAACTATATAATCCAGCTTTTGCCTGCGAGCTTGTTGTCAGGGGGGAGATTTGGACAGAAGCAGTTTGACCTGTATTACAAGCGTCGCTTGCAGATTCATTTTGATTTTGGCATTCTGTAGTTCCCGGATTAGTTTCTTCAGATCCTGATTTAGTTCCCGAATTAGTTTGTTCAGGAGCCGAAGTTTGTTCAGGAGCCGATTTAGCTTGTTCAGGAGCCGAAGTTTCTTCAGGACCTGATTTAGCTTCTGGACAACAAGTTTCTTCAGGACCACAAGTTTCCAATTCTTTTTTAACAGTACTTCGTGTATCCTTCGTATTCAAAGGCATCAGCGAATTCAAAACAATAGGGTTTTGTAAGAAATCCTGTGCAGGTAGAAAATCCGATGCATAGGATTCCTTGATAGACTCCAAAGAGCAGGTTTCCTTGGTATTGGTATAGCTAGACACCCATTCGGGATTGGCATCCAGTCTCAGCATATCACTGGCTAGTTCCGAGTCAGATACAGAAGTTTGCGGAGTATTTGAGCCCGAGAAATTGTAATTCGAAATACTGGAAGGATCCGAGTCCAGAGCACTCAAGCGAACATTGGAAGTAGTATCCACCAGCAAAGCACTAACCAGCAGTTGGTTTCGGATGATATTGGAAGAGTTCTCACAGTAACGATTGTTTGTTAAGGAGTAAGTATGTCGAGGGTATAGGGGAGAAGAAGCGCATTTGACAGGCAAAACAATATTGGTGGGCGTATCAAGTCTATTTGTTCGAATAGAGTCTATCAAAGACTGTTTAGATTTTTCCTTAAAATTGGTAAAGGAATGGGATATTTTCAAGTGCGGCAGCAGCAGCGCCGGAAGCAGTGCCGGCATCAGCGCCAGCATCAGCATCAGCATCAGCAGCATCAGACTATGGTGGTCCACACTCTTCGTAGAAGATGGCGACTCCAAGCTCATACAATTTTCCGTAGACTGTACCAGCACCAAAGAAGGCGTTTTCCTCATCCGAAAATTATGATAATATGACGACGACGATGACACCACTCGTGCCGGTTTATTGCGTTTGCTTGGAGTAGTACGAGGTGTAAAAGTTTCCCCATTAGGAAAATTATAAGGCGTCGCTTTGCCACCGCTACCCACCACCTTTCTCAGTCTCTTTGCAAACTTAAGGTCATCCAAAAGTACACCTGTGGACGAGTCTCTGACATAGTCCGTAGTAGCTGAACGAGACGACAGGAGCGAATGTAAGGAAGTGAAGGAGTTGTGTCTTTGCATGGTTTTAATTGAACCCGTCTAAGGAGACATTTATGTTGTAGGAGAGGAAGGGAGGGGGGGGATGATAATTGGGTGAACAGATGAGGAGAAAGCAAAGTTCAATAGATAAGAATAGTAGTTTTGATTGAGAATATTAGAAGTGGGAATGCGCCTTTAAAGTCCGCAATACAAGACACGAAAAAAACACACGGGACCAAAGTCTCGGAAAGATTTTAAAAAACACCCGAACTGAGGCCTGGCCGACGTTCTTAAAAGAGAAAATTAGCCGGCTAAGAAATGGTAGTGTATTAAATTTATATTAGAAAGGTTATAATTAAGGAATTTGTGGGAGAAGATTAGGTAAGAAGATGATTGCTGGGTATGTTGAGAGTAGAGAGGAGGTAATTTAGTGAGGGTGAGGGAGAGGGAGAGGGTGAGGGTGAGGGAAAGAGTGAGGGAGAGAGTGAGGGAAAGAGTGAGGGAGAGAGTGAGGGAAAGAGTGAGGGAGAGAGGGTGATGAAGCAGTTTCGGTCGGGTGAAAGACTGAGGGAGAGAGACTTTGACACTGCCCGAATTCACTTGACTGCCACTTCAACTTTAACTCATTCACAATGCATGGCTGCATAAACCGTTGAAATAGTATCGTCGTGTTCTATTATGACTTCGGAATAAGCGAGCCGCGTGTGCTTTGCATGCAGTCTCACAATAAGTCTTTGCCCGATCCTTTGTTTTGGAAGGCTTGGTAGACATGAAAGTTGACCAATAAAATTCTTTTGAATTGCATAAAAATAATTGAACTGAGTTTAGGAAGACTTGGACTTGACTGATGAGACTTGAGTGACTTGGACTTCAGTGACTTGGACTTGAGTGACTTGACACTTGAGTGATTTGACACTTGAGTGATTTGACACTTGAGTGACTTGACACTTGAGTGACTTGACACTTGACTGACTTGACACTTGACTGACTTAACACTTGACTAACTTGAACTCGAAACTCACTTGAACTCGAAACTCACTTGAACTCGAAACTCACTTTGGTGCGCGTGGCCGTCGCTTGTGTTAGTTTGCCCGCTCTTTTCGCACAATACCTCCAATCTTATCTCTCACCAAAAATTATCCAATCTCTTCTGTGCTAACTCACAAATCTTAGCAACTCCTTATTGGCTGCTTTATTCACTAACATTTCTTTTTTTTCTTTTCATTTCTCCATGTACGATTTCTCTGTAGTTGCTTTGCTCCTTGTTGTTTTGGGTGCAAATGCCATCACTTTTCTGGGCGTCCGGGACTTGCCCGGCAGATACGTCCATTCCAAAACTGTATCTCGTGAAAAACTGCCTGAAGCCATCTCTGTTGATTCTTCTTCCGTTGATGGATCAAGTCTATTTCCTGATACTGTAGTATTCCTGAGACCAGACTATATCAAGGGCTTTTTGGTATTTGACTCATTGAATGCCGTACAATCCACTCACGTTGAAAACGGGCCACTCAACTCCAAATTCACCAACTTGGACCGCCACTTATCCGATGAAACAAATCTCAAGTCTTGGACCCGTTACCTTGTGGAACATTCTGACGACACTATAGAGTTGCCTGCAGTTCCTTCTGTGGAGGAGATTGACGTTGATATTGCCAAATTCATTGAGTATTTGGTTACCAATCGCAATTTCAGCTTAGAAGACCTTGAGTTTCTTAAGGCTGTGCCTTTGAATCTTTCGTATGATGACATTGAGGAAGAGCTTGCAAGAATTAAAGAGCTTGCACAGATTAAAGACCAGCAAAAACCTGATACCCAACAGTCCAACACTAACACCAAAGAGATTGAACATGTAGTGGAGAATGTGGGTGTTTTGCCGCTCCAAAACATTCCCATATTGGTCCCTTTCTTCCTTGCCTATCTTTAGGCCATAGGGACCAATCAGGACCAGGACCTATTCTTTTTCAAGAGCCGCAAGGTTCGTAGATGAAAGCCGCCACATAACAAGCATAAAGGCCAGTCGGTACGGCAGAAACTTTTGGGCAAGGAACTTGACGTACACATCATGTACAGGAACCCAGTCCCTCTTTGACTTGAGCGAGTGAAACGTTGCTCTTTTCTTTAAGCCTAAGTTCAAAGTTTCCAGCGCTTCAACTCCCTCTTTCACCTCTTCAAAGAGGTCAGGACGCATCTGGAAGTACCTTGCTACGCCCCTTGCTACACCCAAATCGTCGTGAGCAAATACATCCATTTGCTTCAAGGTAAATACAGAGAACATTTTTGCAGACCACTGTCCTATTCCCTTTAATTTAACGAGTTCCTGAATAATCTCTTCAGAAGAGCATTGTTTGTAGAAAAGAGGGGATGTCAATTTGGAATGTTTGGAACAAAAGCTTTCGCTGATGTGAATCACGTACTTAACCTTCATATTCAGAAGCCCCACCCCTTTTAGACTTTGCAACGGTAATTGTAATGTTTCCTGTGGCGTAGGTTCATGGTTAAACAACTGCACAAATCTTCCCTTTATGGCCTTGGCAGCGGCTCCGGAAACCTGTTGGGAAATGACAGACGAAATAAGAGAAAACCAGTAATGGCGTATAAGCTCTGGGTCATTTAGAAATTGATCTTTTTGTTTGGAAAAAGCGGCAAAATTATCCCTTATTATGGTTGCATATAGAGTAGAATCTATATTAATAATATGGCGTATAGCATTTATGAATTCATGGGTATGGAATTGGATAAAGGGAGGAGGCAATTCAACATGAGACTCTTGTTCAGATATAAGCTTTTTATGTTTCTTATGGATTTGCAGTGGTTTTTTAGATTTAGAGCGAGTAATAACCATATAGTGAAGAAGAGCCAGGGGGTGGGGTCAATAGGGGGGATGTAAAGACGAGCCAGCGTCATAAATGTGGACTAGGTAGCTGTACTGTATATAAGAAGTGCTGTATAAGAAGTACTATAAGTGCTATATAATGAGTAGTATAAGAAGTACTATAAGTGCTATATAATGAGTAGTATAAGAAGTACTATAAGTGCTATATAATTAGTACTGTATATAATTGTAAAGGGAGGTCCAGTCCGCTTGGTACATAGGTGCTTCAGGAGGACCAAGTCCAGGGGATTGATATCTCTTAAGTACTTAGTACTAGAGGTGTTATATAAGAAGTTTGTGGGTCAGGCAGTGGAAGACATGTTGGTATGTGGTTTCCCATGTAATTTGATTAGATTATAAAGGGCGAAGCTCATTTATAATTGAGTGAGCCTTCTCAACATATTCCCTATCCCTATAATATTGAAACAGAGTATTCTACTACTAATACTAGTACTATTATATTATATTATATTATATTATATTATATTATATTATATTATATTATATTATATTATATTATATTATATTATATTATATTATTATTTAGTAGTGAGTGTGAGTGTGAGTGTGTATGAATGTGCTACTACTCAATCAAAACTCCCTCCCTCTATTAATCACCATTTTACAAATACTCATTTTAGTGCGTGTGCGTATAGAAAATTGCGAATGATACTGCCAATACTGCCAATGATACTGCGCGCGCAGTGAAGACCCAGGTCAGTGTAGTCGCGACCGACCGAAACCTACGACAACATGCTACTGACTATGAAGAGTTTCAATTGATGAAAAGTCTCAATTGATATATGAATAAGCTGAAGTCTAGATTACTACTGGTAGTCTAAAGTGGTACAAGGGTACAAGAACAGGTTACTGAAGAACTACTACAACTAGAGAAAGAGAGAAATAACAAGAGAAAGAAGAACTACAAGAACCAGGAGAACTACAAGAACAAGGAGAACTACAAGAACAAGAACTACTACTGCTACTACTACTGACTACTAGTACTAGTACTACTAGTGACTGACTATCTACTGACTGACTATCTACTGACTGACTATCTACTGACTGACTATAGTAGTGACTACTACTACTACTACTACTACTACTCTACTACTACTACTACTACTCTACTACTACTCTACTACTACTACTCTACTACTACTACTCTACTACTCTACTACTCTACTCTAAAGACCTAGACGTCCAGTCCGCGCTAGATCCTTCAGGACCACCAAGTAATCATAGACTAATCAATCTATCCAGTAGAACTCATCAATCTATCCAGTTAGGACTAATTTTAATCTCTAGTCACGTAGAGATATTACACTCAAAGTTTTCTGGTGGGTCAGGAAATGGAGCACTTGTTGGTATGTCGTTCACAATGAAATTTGATTAGATTATAAACGGCGAAGCTCTTTTATAATTGAGTGAGCCTTCACTCTTTGCCTTAATGTCTTAATTAGGAAATAAAGGCTACCCTATTGTTAGATTCTTTATAATTGTTTAGTACTTCCAAAACTCTGTTTATTCGTGGATGGATTCTCAGAATGAGGAATCCTTGAGTATTATACGAAGCATACGCTCGTAAACACGGACTCCCTATAGCCCACTGACAGATCGACATTCGCAGCTGGGGGATGGGTATCATACTACCCATGGGAGTAAAAATCACCTACGCTGTGCGATCAGACGTGAAATGGTTTGGGCCGAAAACTCTGCCAGCACCGGATAAAGGTGTACCCTGTTGGAGAGTTTGTCCACAATGGTAAGGGCTGCGTTGACTGGACAATTGCGGTAGGTGGTCGGTGGGAAACCGGTGATGAGATCGGTCGTGATGTCGGTCCAGCGGCCTTTAGGAGTGTTTGGTTGTTGGAGTAAACCTGCTGGGCGCAACGTCGAGGATTTGTTTCGGAGACAACCATCGCATCCTTCCACATATTTGGTAAGGGTAATTTTCATTTGTGGAAAGCGTAGGTGGCCGGCAGCTGTCGAGGAGTGAGTCTGATGAAGGAACTCTGGTAAGACGGAACGTGGGATGCACAAACGATTTCCGTTGTAGAGAAGACCCGTAGTTTCATCAAGGGTGTAGCCCGGCTTGGGAGTTGATGATGAATCTTCGGTGTAGTTGATGAATCTTCGGTGTAGTTGATGAATCTTCGGTGTAGTTGATGAATCTTCGGTGTTGAAGGAATCCGTAGAAGGGATCGTCCATGTATCCGTCACAGATCTTCGCATACCAAGAGGGGTCAGTAGCTATTGAGGCGACGGCACCGACAGGAAGGCTGTTAGCGTCAGCGAAGGTGGGGTTCCGCAAATGGTCCGCGAGGACGTTGGTAGATCCAGGAGCATAAAGGATCTGGAATCGGTGGTGAAGAATGCGCAGCATCCACCTCTGTAACGTGATACCCATGGGGGATCTGACATCCCCCCAGCTGCGAATGTCGATCTGTCAGTGGGCTATAGGGAGTCCGTGTTTACGAGCGTATGCTTCGTATAATTGGGGTGCCGTTGTTTGGAGCTGTCCTGCTCGTACTTCGATAATTTCTCCTTCTGGGAATTCGGCCGAGCTGCGATAACGTACCGAGAAACGGTAACCGCGGCCTAACTTCTGATGGTTCACGATTTCAGTGATTTCCACTAACTGAGATCCGTCACGGTATCCTTTGAGGCCAATGTCGGAGGGTAGGGGAAAGCATCATTGCTCCTCTGCTTTGTCAGGGTCTAAGGCAATTCACGAGTGATCGCACATCGTAGGTGATTTTTACTCCCATGGGTATCACACTACCCATGGGGGATCTGACATATTTAGTGTAGTGTATTTAGTGTATTTAGTGTATTTAGTGTATTTGGTGTATTTAGTGTATTTAGTGTATTTAGTGTGTTTAGTGTATTTACTGTATTTAGTGTATTTAGTGTATTTAGTGTATTTAGTGTGTTTAGTGTATTTACTGTATTTAGTGTATTTAGTGTATTTACTGTATTTAGTGTATTTAGTGTATTTACTGTATTTACTGTATTTACTGTATTTACTGTATTTACTGTATTTACTGTATTTACTGTATTTACTGTATTTACTGTATTTACTAGTGTGAGTGTAAATAGTCAGTGCGTACTACTCAATCAAAAGTCCCTCAATTAAATACTATTTTAAAGGTACATTTTAGTGCGTGTGCGGTGTGGAACAGGCCAACATAAAGTGCGTGTATAAGACTGCGAATGGGATTGGAATGCGATTGGGATTGGAATGCGATTGCAATGCGATTGCGAGCGCTCTAGTGAAAACCCCAGGTCAAGTATCGCGACCGACTGACGATGGGGAGGGTGGCTAGAATACAGACTATAGTGAATCAAGTCAAGGATCATGATAAATGTACTGACAATGTATTATTGTGAAGAACTACTCAAGTACTCAAGAGACTAGTCAAGTACTCAAGAGACTACTCAAGACAAGAACTACTAGTACTACTACTCTGAAGAGAAAGAACAGGAACTATAAGAACAAGAAGAACAACTACTCTACTACTACCACTCTACTCTACTACCTCTCTACTCTACTACCTCTCTACTCTACTACCTCTCTACTCTACTACCTCTCTACTCTACTACCTCTCATACTCTAATAATCACTACACTCAATGCTCAGATTCAAATATTTAATATTATGCCCACACTTGTAGTTGCTCGTAAAAATCAACCCTCTTCTCAGTCTTATCAATCTTCAGAACAACAGCATATCTCAAGTCATCAACCATAACAGGGTGTCCACAACTTATAAAAGCTGCACTGTGGACAGCCTCGTCCACCTCTTGGTCTACTATTTGCTCCATTGTTGGTCTTCCAGTCTTGAAGGTAATGTGAGGGAAGCTCGAGCTGAGACTTGAGATAATTTCAGTCTTTTCCTTTGTTTCAAAGTCCTTCTCAGAAGATGTATCATCCATAGCATTAAGGCGGTCAAGAAGAACAGATGAATCTCCTAGTTCTGGGCGTGTAATGTAGATGGTAGCTTCAATCTTTGTATGTTTCAAGCTACCTAATTCTTCCCATATCCATTCAATGGTCAGCATATCACGTAAGATCCAAATCAATTTTAGCCTTTGTGTCAGGTTATTGACAGATCTACGAGCCAAGTCGTAAACCTCGGAAAACATACCAGGAATACCATTTCCTCCAGCCACGAAAACTGCATTATCATGGTGTTCCACTGGACATGCTTCTCCATAAGGTCCTTCCACAATGACTCTCATGGTACAAGTTTTTCCTGGACGATTGGCCAACACTTTACTAATGTAATGAGTGGCACCTCTCTTGGCCTTTAATATAAAAACAATGCGGTCATTCTCAAGGGTGGATTGAAAAAATGTAAAAGGGTGAGATTGCCAAAAGTACCAGCTATGGCAAAAGTAAACCCACGCATGACCTCCAGGAACTGACTTCCAATTTTTAGGCTTGGGTACCGTAACCCTTAAACACTCATCAGAAAGAAGGGTAATAGTAGCCTTTGGAGCTCCGAACCATATCATTCTAATGATTCTAGCCAATCTATCAATTGACCAAATGGCCACACAAGCAAATAACCAAGCCATGAATCTGAAAGAGCTAATATGACGCCAAGCTCCCAATAAAAAGCATATGGCCATAAGAATATGTACCACCAAGAAGACTTCATAAAAAGATCTCCGGAGGAATAAAAGGCCTTGCATACAAATGATGCACCCGGAAACCGTACCAATAAGACCATAAATGATATATTCCTGTTTGATAAATTCTGGCCTACCAGCATTCAAACGGATCACAGTATAATTAATGGAATGGATTAAAATCATCGCCACAATAGCTCTTCCAATCCATCTATGGTACATGACAAAAGTCGAAAATTTCCACCTGGTGAGCCATTGTAAAAAGTTATTTCTACCTCCAATTAAAAACAAAAGAGGAAGTAACATTGTTCCAATAACTGCAGTTCTATCAGCCACAAGTCTCAATACTGCAGCATATTTTGAAGGAAACATTGGGTTTCCTTTAGTATAATCAATTTTCACGGCATTAAACACAAACAAGAGCCAGAAAAAAATGGATCCAATGATTGTTTCCAAACGAGAGGGAACAAGGAAATTGAAAATGCCCAAAAATGCTTGATGATTTGTCTTTTTCTTGCGGATCAAAGCAGGAAGTGTAATATATTTTCTCCACATTTTAGAAATGCGACCATTGCATACATTTCTAATCCCTGGGAAAGCCACCACACTCCAATTACAAGCAGCAGCAAGTAGAAACACCAACGCCCAATAAGCATAAAGAGCATCAGAAAAGAAATAAGCATAGTTGAAGTTGTAGAAAAATTGTTCAAGGGAAACGTGATAATTGTAAGCCAAAGTAGTATTGACAATAATTGGAGAATCAACCATAGGAGCTTTAGAACCATTTTTTGGAGGAGCAGGTATAGCATTTAGCTTATAATAATCCAAAGCGTCTTTTAAAGCAAAAGCCGAATAATTTCCAGGAGTTTTAGAACAAAAGGAGCTAAACCATTCGCTAGCTTCAAAATATTTTTCTCCATGAAGATGAGCAACACATCCCATCATAGTAGCCTTAGCATTTTCATTCAGGCACATACAACCAAAGCCTTTGCGATCTTTTTTGTTGGGAGGGCAAAATCTAGCAGTTTTGCCAACTGTATTCAGACAAGCTCTCATAGTAACATCACCTTCATTATAGACACTGAAAGGGATATAGACAAAGGCTTGAGCAGCCACATATAGAGGGAGTATAAATAATAGAGAGTATTTCATGTTAAAACACAGTTAAACACTAAACACAGTTAAACACTAAACACAGTTAAACACTAAACACAGTTAAAACACAGTTAAAAACAGCACTTAAAAAAGGGGAAGGGAATGGCCATTTTATATAGAAAACCGGAGATTTGCTGAGGCTTAAAAGTCTGAAACGCAGGTGTCGAGGCATGGTGTAATGCATAGTGTCTGCAGATATCGGCGATTTACATAAAGGCTGCTTAAAAGTGCGATACATATACATAAAGGGCTCAAACGAAGTACCCAATCAAGTACAAGTAACTACCAATCAAGTACAAGTAACTACCAATCAAGTACAAGTAACTACCAAACAAGTACAATTAACTACCCATCTACCCATCTACCCATGCTTTAACTCTAGCCATGCCTTCACTCACACATGCCTTCTCAATTGCATATGTACTGCGCCGTTTGCTAAGCTGTTCCTGCATGAAACGGCTATTAATACAAAAGATTTTATTTATTTTCCCATCTATATGCAGTCGACGCAATTAAGTGGTTAATTGAACTTTTATACATTTGATTTTGCTTCGCTTACTGGCTATTGGACTTTATCTCCTTGATCGGACCGAAGTTTATCTTTAACTACATATGGAAAAATATACAGCTTTAAACCATTATACATAAGTTCCAATCCTATATATTATATACAGTCTGTGATATTAATAAGCTTTGTGACATCATTGTAAGGCTTGTGGCATGTGGGCTTGGTAATACATACTTGTTGGAGACTTAGCCCAAGATCCCTGCTTAGAAAGATTTGGGGTTGAGGGAGGAAGGCAGGAGGGGGATGCGGGCGTAGTAAAACTGGACTGCATATAGATCCCGCGCCACTTGCATACAATGCCGAGAACTACATTCATTGTTTTAATTATTACGCGAAAAGAATCTCGAAAGTATGTGAGTGAGAATTCTGGATGCGCAGTGACTATTGAAGTTTGTTAATGGAGAAATGGGTGGGGTACGGGTGGGGTACGGGTGGGATGTAAGGGTGGGGTACGGGTGGGATGTAAGGGTGGGGTACTGGTGGGTACTGGTGGGTACTGGTGGGTACTGGTGGGTACTGGTGGGTACGGGTGGGTACTGGTGGGTACGGGTGGGATGTACGGGTGGCGTACGAGTGGGAGGGCCGGCCTTTTCCTTTTGGAGTGAGGCTGCGAGAAGGGGGCCTTGCATGCAGTACTTGCATTCTTGACCTCATGGCATTGTCTCCTGCTGGTATTTCAGATCCTGTGGCTTAGCACTTTTTGCATATACTCATCCTAACTCGAGCCACTCCTAAATTGGAAGAAGGTCTAGCCCTACAAATCAACTTGAAACATTACGCTACGATGATACATGTATATAAGAGTGAGAGTGAGGGGAGGCTGAGACTGAGACTAAGGCTGACTGAGACTGACTGAGACTAACGCAACGTCCTAAGGTTATGGTCCCACACGAAACCTTCCACATCTAGTCTCCTGATTAATACACTCTTAATTTGGTGTCAAAGTTTGCGTTTACAATGAGCTTATTGAAACCCTTGCAGAGTGCAGATTGGAGAATTCATTGCAAGTCATTGCAGGCTTCATTGGAGAATTCTTCATTGCAGGCTTCATGATGCTTCCCTATTCAATGCACAATCGAGGCTTCTTCTGACTGAACTTTCTTTCTCTTCCAATTGTCCATTTCCAATCACTGTCTCTTCTCATTACACTTGACAAGCATAATGTGGTTCACGCCATTTTTCCAACATTCCGCAATTATAAAGCCGCCCTGTTATAACGGTATTCCTATAAATAACATCGCCCGTCTTCTGCTTTCTTTTGACTCCGAAATACTCATACTAAAAAACTTTAGTACTTGGATGAGTTTATGATTCTTGAACTCCTTCTTCTCCTATGTCAGTAACAACCCGTGTATGCTTGTGGACATGTTCTTGTGGTGTTCAAAAATCTTGCACACTCATCACTGCCACGTTTTCTGGTCCTATTCTTGAACCACTCTGAAAATGTATCCTGCTTTACTGCCACACTGGAAGAACAAAACCTCCTTCATACAAGTTTCCCTGTCTGAAATCTTTAGAACTTGTCAAGAACTCTGCTTCGAACATCAAGGGCTTAACTTGCGCCTTTATATCTGCATATTTTAGAACCATCATGACTTGTTAACTTATGCCCTTACGTCAACTGGAACATCGAAGTCAATCGGATGCCTATTAGACTTATCCAATAACACCCACTTGCAAAGAATTCAGGCAATCAGGTGGTCGCATTGGTTGAACTCATACGCCACATACTTCACACAGGTTTAGCTTCGCTTAAACCAGATCTTGAAGAGTGTGAAAAAAAATGTCCATCCCGACGGCATTGACGTGTTTAACCCTGCGCTGAGTGACGGTGACTTTTTTCTCGAGACGTTATTCAGGTCTTATTTTGAACCACATGCAAAGACTTGATCTGCTGACTTTGGCTTTATCCAATTGGCCGATGCCTAGTCCACGCCATGGTCTTTCCAGAGGAACCCGACTCTCCAATTGTTGAGGAGCTAATGTGGGGGTGTTTTTATTCGCTTGCCGCTTTCTTCTTGAATCACATACAACTGTTGACCACTCCATTTGATTTCCCCGGGTGACATTTCGACTCTCAAAATCAACAGGAAAAGATGGGCATGTAGGCCACGGATCTTGCTGACTATTTAGTCTGAAGGGCCTTCCTTTCAGAGAAAACGGGATAGCCGTTCCAACCACTAGTACATTCACATAAAGTGCGATGAGTACTAACGAACTTTTGGTTCGCTTGTAATAAATGCATTGATAGTTTTCTTGAAACCCATTTTAGTAATGGTATGGTCAATCACTTTGTTCCACACAAAAGCTTGCTTTAGACCATATAGGGATGATAGTAGTAGTTTTTGTAGTTCTTGTAGTTCTTGGAGTTCTTGTAGTTCTTGTAGTTCTTGTAGTTCTTGTAGTTCTTGTAGTTCTTGTAGTTCTTGTAGTTCTTGTAGTTCTTGTAGTTCTTGTAGTAATAGTACTGTTCTCAACACGCACTTGCAACGTTTCAAAGGGAAGCCAGGTACTTTACCATGTGTGTCTTGGGTAAGCTTACCATTAAGGAAAGATGAAGAAACAGATTGGTAAATAAGAAAAGCCAGGTATCTAGTTGACTTTCATCCCTGCCATTCCAATTTACTTTCATCCCTGCCATTCTAGGTAACTTTCATCCCTGCCATTTCAATTGACTTTTATTCCAGTCATTCCAATTGGTTTTGATCCATTTCAGTTGACTTCACCCATTCCAATTGATATTCATCTCTGCCATTGACTTTCACCCCTGCCATTCTAGGTAACTTTCATCCCAGTCATTCTAATTGATTTTAATCCATTCCAATTGATTTTAATCCATTCCAATTAATTTTAATCCATTCCAATTGACTTTCATCCATTCCAATTGACTTTCATCCCAGCATTCCAATTGAACCATCACCAACTTCCAAGTTCATTCGATATATAATCAGTTTTCTTTCCCTTTGGACACTCTCTCCTGTAGTGACCCTTTTCACCACACGCGTAACACTCCACATTTGATAACTGTTTCTTTTGATCCATTTCAGTTGATTTTGATTCCAGTCATCCCTGCCATTCCAATTGATTTTGACCCCAGCAATTGACTCGGTTTGCCATGGAGGTGATGGAAGGTCAATTGGTGTCCTGTATTGAAAGTTGTTTTTTCGGAAATTATACATGCTGTCCATTCCTAGATTCCTAGAGTAACATTTTGTATTGTTTGTTTGGGATTTGGTATCAGGCGGTGTGGTGTGGGGTAGGCAGTTTAATGTGGGGGGGGCGGGAGAAATTTTAGGGTAAAGTTTGGGTGTACGGGTTTGCGCGGGGCGGGCCAGTTTAGTTTAATGTGAAGATACTTGTTGCTTAGAGAGGCCAATTCCTGATTTGCTAGACTTAGTTATGGCTACTAGAGACTAGTATAGAGAGTAGCTTAGTGTTGTTAGCTATAGACTAGACTAGACTTCTCTAGACAATCTGTATAGTTCAGTACCTCTAATACTAGCCTGTCAAAGGTTAGCAAATCAGCGTTCTTACCTACATTCTTCAATCAGAGAATAACTGCAAGTATAAATTTGGTGGTTGAAGAAAACTCACGAGTGTCGAAAGTTAAAAACTCTCGCTAGAGAACAGCTAAGTTAGCAGCGGGCAGTGGGGATCAAAAGCAGATTCGCATAAGATTGACAATCAAAGCGGTCGATAGACGGGCTTGTTCAAGCCAGTTGAATCTGGCGATAACGGAAGGTGTCTTAGTAGGTTTAGTAATAGAACCGAGCTTTTGAATCCGCATGAGTTGCCATGGCTTAGGCGATGGAAGGCAAATGTCGGCAATTGTCATTCAAAATAGATGTGCTTGATGATTGTTCAATTCTTTCCAATTCAAGAACTTCCATGGCCTAGCACAAGGGCAAGTATGTTGATTTCCTAGTAGAACAAGTGATCATGGGATAATCATGCATGAACGGGTTGCCTTGAGGCCACAAGAGTAGTCACCATCACCCGCTATGGTTATTATCATCTTGTAAAAATTCTTGGACTTGCTCCTGTTTTAAACAATTCTGCTGTGAATACCTCTTCCTTGTACCCATGAGAGTACTCACGGGTGTAAGGGTAGTAACCTCGCACTCTCGCGTAGTCCCTCTATAAAGGTGTCTTGGGATGTACGGGTTTATCCTATTCTCCTTTTATGCATCCATCTAGTTCCTCTAGCCATCTTATAAGATGCCGAAACTAACTTGATAGCATTGGAAAGGAAATATCTTTCTGTCAACAACATGCTTGCAAGAGTACTTTAGTGTAGAGTAGTTGTAGTGCTAGACTCTATAGTAAAGTGCCAAGACAAAACTATCAGCAATCAGCAATCAGTAATCAGCAAACTGCAATCTGTAATCTGTAATCTGTAATCTGTAATCTGTAATCTGTAATCACCAATCACCAATCACCAATCACCAGTCACCAATCACCAATCACCAATCACCAATCACAAATCACCAATCCAATCAGTAATCATCAATCACCAATCCAATCACAAATCACAAATCACAAATCCAATCACAAATCACAAATCCAATCACAAATCACAAATCCAATCACAAATCACAAATCCAATCACAAATCACCCATAACCCGTGCATCAACCCTCGATAGACTGAATAAAACATTGAGTCATATACTTAATCTTGACAGTCACATCAAAGTGGAATCACGCTGGCATGAACTTCTGGCTGCTATCTTCTTGTTCTTATGGCAGATTTCCCTCGCATTCCTTATCGTTACAGATGTATCCCTTTAAAGTTCAAGCTCATGTCTAACCCGTCAGTTTCTCGAGGACGTTCTTTATTGGACAAATATCAACGCATAGTTTGAAAAACATCCGTAGTCTTTTCGTTGAAAGCACCAGCAAATTTTCACATTAGGGAGGTTCAGAATTAGTATGAAGGGCGGCTCGGATTTTCCTAATGGTGCTAGTTCAAGCGGACCTTAGAGGAGATATTTAGCCGAGTATCTGCAGTCAAAATTGCAACCGAAGAATATGCAAGATTTGACTAGTTGGAACATCAAAGGAGGAATATAAGTGAGGATAAGTGAGAAGTTAAGTGAGAAGTTAAGTGAGAAGTTAAGCCAGAAATCGCAGGGGGAATGTGCAGGGGGTGTACAGGTTTCTGTTCAAACCTTCTGGCCTCGGAAATGTCAACCAGTCAAGCCGGAAATTTCAACCAGTCAAGCGGGAAATGTCAGAAGCTCAGGATCTCAGAAACTCAGGACCTCGGAAATGTGCCAGAAATCAAGGCCTCGGAAAAGTGCCAGAAATTACGCCAAGAATACCGACGTTTCAAAATAACCTCAAAATTTAAGCTTTTGCGGGAACTTGAAACGGGGTACGTTTCGCATATGCGCATATCCTGCGTATTCGACGTATGCGGCGCATGCACCGGTGCGTGTTACTCCCTTGGTATCATGTGGGTATGGACCAGGAAGGTGGCTGAGCAAGCGGCTGAAGTGCTGAGCGAGCGCTATTTCTAACCCTGGTGCGCAAAAGTGCTTGAACCTCGGGCTAAATTCACCTCCATTCGCATTCTCCACTTTAAGTTGGACTGATGGTGTGCATATTGCCAATACAATAACCATGGACAGAACATAAAGACTGGTGGACAGAACGTAAGGACTGGTGGACAGAAGGCAAGGACTGGTGGACAGATTGTTAAACAGATGCACATGGACAGATTGCTCACATGGTGGGACTCGGAATATCGGAAGTGACTCGGATAGATCCAAATATCTCAATTTTAAATATTGCGCCTGCATGCAGATGCGTCAAATTCACTGTTTGAAAGGATCTCTTGAAAAATATGCAATGGGAAAGTGGAAGAGATCTGATCTTCCGGTGTGCATATAACCCTTGTCTAAATTGAGGGATAACGGCCAACGTCGCATCGCAATTATCAACTGCCAAATATCATCTGTCCATGTCTATCAATCTGTCCATCTCCATCAATCTGTCCATCTGCCATCACCCGCATGCATGCAGGATACGCGTGGCATACCGATAGCAAAAGCTTGGACTTAGCCGTTCATGCCTAAAAATATAAATATCTCCAAGATCCTCAATTAGGGACAAATTTTACTACCACAAAATGAACCACCTAGAATCGAAGCTTGTGGCAGATATTTCTCCAATGACTTCCATAATTAGCAAAGCTGAAAGACTTGTGTCTAGAATCTCGGGAATTGTGCTTTTGCTAGTGATTGTTCCTGTGATGATGGTATTTCTTGTGGAGCTTGTGACTTACCTTGCCAGTATTATTCTTCAACCATCTATTGAATCATATACTAGCAAGTTTCATCAACAAAGACAAATGATGAAGAATCAAAATACTACTCCGCAAGTATATATGCAAGCCCTTTGTGTGGTGAAAATCCCCAAGTTTATGCACATGACGATGAAAGTATCTGAAGAGGATCACTTTTGATAAGTGAAAAACACGAACGCAAGGGGACAGGTTCCCACTGGGTATTTGCGTATGTATTGGGCGCAAAACGTTAATAGGTTAATTTGACACTGAAGTGATGTGACTGACTCTCTGTCTGTATGTCTGACTCTGATATCTGTCTCTCTGCCTGTCTCTCTGTCTCTCTGCCTGTCTCTCTGTCTCTCTGCCTGTCTCTCTGTCTCTCTGCCTGTCTCTCTGCCTGTCTCTTCTATTTGTAGACTCCCTCGGTCTTACTGACTTCACCCACTTCAGAACTAACACTTGCAAACGAATTCTCTCAAAATAGAAACTCGTACATCCCCATACTAATATATGGGTTGTTATAAATCATAAGTACCTTGAAGGAGCTGGTGTAGCGTTGTGCATATTGGTCCTCACTTTGACTAAAAGTCAATATACGGGACTGCATACCCCTACATGGTTGCGACTATATAAGTCAATGGATACCCCTATTTCTCGGATTATGTCAATGAACACTATTTCTCGGATTATGTCAATGAACCCTATTTCTCGGATTATGTCAATGAACCCTATTTCTCGGATTATGTCAATGAACCCTATTTCTCGGATTATGACAATGGATACCCCTATTGATATTTTCTGAATCAGTTATATTCACGATTCTATGGTTATTCTGGTTATTCTGGTTATTCTGGTTATTCTGGTTATTCTGGTTATTCTGGTTATTCTTTGGTTATTCTGGTCTGGCTATGGTCATTCGTTACAGAGTAGGTGGGAATCACCGTTTATATAGACTTTTGGCGTGAACGTGCATATCCCTGAGTCCCTGTCCCCTTTCCTTGTGAGGGGTGAGGATCCTGAAACATCTGGACCTACGCGCTTCAGTTATCGCTACCCCCAATTACAACCTACAATCTACAACCTATTGGGATTCTGCGTACGAGCTTCCCTGGGTCTCATCATTCTGAATATGGTCTCATTTGCAATTGGACCCTGGTTATTTAAAGCTCCATTTCCAAAGCTTATAAAATCGAACTTATTACTGTGAAACATTTGTTTGTCCAACAATCTCCTACACCACCTGAACACTTTTCCTTGCGGCTGGACTTTACCACTCAACTTCTGGAAAGTGGATGCACTAACGGCTTAGCGATGGAGGTTCTGGTATTTATATGATATTCTGGTATTGATATTGATATTGATATTGATATTGATATTGATATTGATATTGATATTGATATTGATATTGATATTGATATTGATATTGATATTGATATTGATATTGATATTGATATTGATATTGATATTGATATTGATATTGATATTGATATCCTGATATCCTGATATCCTGATATCCTGATATTCTGATATCCTGATTCTGATATCCTGATATTCTAATTCTGATTCTGATTCTGATTCTGATTCTGATTTTGATTCTGATTCTGATTCTCAGTCTCAGTCTCAGTCTCAGTCTCAGTCTCAGTCTCAGTCTCAGTCTCAGTCTCAGTCTCAGTCTCAGTCTTAGTCTCAGTCTCAGTCTCAGTCTTAGTCTCAGTCTCAGTCTCAGTCTTATTCTCATTCGGATATTCTTATTTGGATAGTCAATAGTCGCTTGTCTTTGTCTGTTATTGATATTCAGATTGATATTGATAGCTTTTTTGATACCGCTTAGTTCTTCCAACTCTATATTGGTTGACTGCTTATTTGCTATCTGATTGAGGAATTGGGGCGTTCTTATGTCTATTTACAGTACTGTCTACCTACTGCTGTCTAAATTCCCTCCAGTTTGCATAGTCGGTTATACTGATTATCCCATTTGATGTACAGTGCTGATACCCAGACACTTGATATTCTCATATTATATACATCCCATTGTCGGCTACTTTAGATACTTGGATTTAGTGTCATAGCCACATTGAGCAGTCATATTGAGACGTCAAGTGAGTATGCACCGCACAGGTGCTTCAGATTTCCCTCAGGGAACCTCAGGGATATGCACGCTCACCCCCAAAGTCTATATAAACCCTGATTCCCTCCAGCAAAAGACCAAATAATTTACAGCACAACCTGAATCTATCAGAAGACTTGATTTTGATTTCTAATAATCTCGGTCTATATGATTGGTCGGTCTATGTGGATAAACCACGATATTTGAGTCTGAGTCTGAGTCTTAGTTTGAGTCTATGAGTCTCTTGGTCTATTAGTCTATGACTATGATTTTATAAGTCTATGATTCTATGGCTGAGTCTATTAGTCTGAGTCTATGATTATGAGTCTATGAGTCTATGACTGATTATGAGTCTATGAGTCTATGAATGATTCTATTCTATGAGTCCATGACTGATTCTATGACTATGAATCCATGACTGATTCTATGACTATGAATCCATGACTGATTCTATGACTATGATTCTATGACTGATTCTATGACTATGAGTCTATGACTATGATCCTATAAGAGAGTTTACAAAAGTGGTCTACATCAGAGTCTATACAATTTCTATTTGCCATAGAGATACTAACAGGCTAACAGATTCTGAATATCTCAATACCTGACTGAAAAAATGAACTCAACCAGTGGAGCCGGATTTTCCGTGTCGAAGAATCCAGAGCTTCTAGGTATCCAAAAATGGCTGTTTCTGATCATTTCTGGTTTTGTCTCAAGTTACACACTTCAATGCCTGTGGTTTCTCAAGTGTCAAGAAAGGTGAGTCCAAGTGCTTCAAGTATTTATAGTGGTACTGAATCTTCCATCTGAAGCAGTCACGTGTCTAAGTCTGCTATTGTTTCAATATCTGACTGGAACCTGCATACTAAAGATTTCATGATGAAAAATAACCCCGGTAAAAAAATGTCCGGAATTGCAGCATTCCAAAAATATCCTTTTCATGAACTAGACGGCTAAAAAGGGTCGTTTGCGTTGGGCCTTTTTCTACTGAGGTAGAATGGTGTACGGGTGTATTTAACTCCGGGGTCCTCTCAATCTCCATTGTAACCGAGATAGGCTATAATCAAGCGGCTCTATAATCAAGCTATGTCGATAAGATTCGTCCTGTTTGAGAATCATCGACGAATAAACTAAAATCTGAGCTACCATCGAGGGTCTACTAAACTGGACTATAAAAGAGTAGACTATACAAGAGTAGACTGTACAAGAGTAGACTATACAAGAGTAGACTATACAAGAGTAGACTGTACAAGAGTAGACTATACAAGAGTAGACTATACCACTCTATGAAGAGCCCCACAGATATCAGTAATCTAAAAGCCTTCTGGAAAGTTAGTAGCCCTTCCAACTCTTGAATTAAGGCCATTGAAATCATCACTGTTGCAGTTGGGAATTATAATCAGTATGATGATCCATGAGTATTATTTCGTGAACCGTAACGCTAATAATTAATCAATTAAGCTCCTTGCTTCAGTTGCCTTTGATTGCCTTTGACTTTGCAATTTAAACCATTGCACTATCATATACCATTATCAATTGGTTTTGTCATTGGTTTTGTCATTGGCTTTGTCATTGGTTTTGTCATTGGCTTTGTCATTGGCTTTGATTGGCTTTGATTGGCTTTGATTGGCTTTGATTGGCTTTGATTGGCTTTCTATGTTGTAGATCAGAAAATCCAGTAATGCTAATCCATTTTAAGAGGAAAGTAATATATTATTTACAAAAAAATCAAGGGGGGTTCGCACACTTATATACCCCTTGGGCTCTTTGTGGCCGTGCGTTTGTGGCTGTAAAAATATGAAACACACCGCGCGCAGTGCCGTGTATAAATTGCAGTCAAATCCCCCGCTCCAAATTGTTCCCATATTTTCTTAAAGAAATCATTATCTTTTAAAACCGGTTTAAACTTAGAAGATATGATGATTTTGACCTTTTGATTTGGGTTCTTCTTTAGGAAATTATATTAAGAATTACGATTAGCAAGAATTCTGAATTATCTTTAGGAGATTACTATTATGAACAATCTGGATTATCAAGAAATTGATTTATTAAGAAGTTAGCTTTAGAAATTTGGTTATCATGAAATTACTATTATTAACAATCTGGATTATCAAGAAATTGGATTACCAAGAAATCTGGTTACCAAGAAATCTGGTTACCAAGAAATTGGATTAAGTTACGATTCAAGAATTATTATTCTCAAGAAATCAGCATTATCCTTTTACGCAATTATCAGTATCAATAATTCCTCAAGACGTAAGATCAAAATTATCAAAAAATTGGATTATCAAAAATGACGAATCGAGAATTATGTTTATTAAGGAATGTGACTATCAAGACAGGATTATAAGAACTATAAGACTATACTATCTATTTATAGTATAGTAGGAGTGTACCGGGGTTGACTAGTCTACTACTTTTTTTTTCTCTCTCTTGTGGTGTACGGGTTTTTGTGGCGTGTTCAATTATGACAGCATCAAGGTGAAGCCTTGCATAAGTTATCAAATAACTGACTTAGCAGTCATCAGAAGAAGTTTAGAGAATGCACAGGATGTACTAGTCTTTGTTAGATTGATGACTATGTGTCTGTTGATTCGGAGGAAATCGGGTTCCTATTTGGACCTCCGAGTAGTAGACAGACCACTAGACATGGAATCCAGTGCTGGTATGGGTAACAACCCTGATAAATGGTGAAGGCATTACGTTCAGGACTGTCCTTGTGGTAACGTTTCCAACTTCCTGGACCAAGAAACTAGTCATTTTCACACACCGACGCAGCACTGTTGACGAAAGGTAATTTGGTTTACTCAACGCATCCTTCAAAGCTACTTTCACGTTTTTCACAAACAAAGTCCAAGGGAGGAGAAGTAGAAACTTTGTGAAGGCAAAACGCGAAAGAATATAGAAGACGAGATAGAAGTCCAAGGATATAACTTCTTTGGTGTCGTTTCAACTTGGACACCCTTATATCATAAATCAACATGGTCATATAAGTTGCTTCAACGCTCCATTCAAGAATGCTGTGAAATCCATCTGTCTTATAACCTCCTTGCTTCACTGCAATGGCCAAGACCATTCTCTCCTACCGAATGACAGGAGAGAATGATTGGTTGAAATCAATCCCTTGTGGAAGTTGCCACCACTAGTCTGCGTTGTGTGATCCTTCAAAGCAACCACTTGGGCTTATGGGATGAGCCCTCATTAAATGGTTCTTTATAAATACCCTTGGATTGATCTTGGCGGCTTAGTTTCCTGTTCATTTTGCTCGCTTGATGTACCGACTTCGCAATGATACTAGCAGCTAAGTCACGGAGAAGCATGCTAAGTATTTAGCAACTTGGGTCCCTCATAATCTATGCAACGGTTCCTGAAATTCCGGAAAAAATCATGCTCCCTAAGTTTCTCCGTCTCCCTTATATAATTGGACTCAAATATTGCCAGGAGAATATAACTTTGCAGCATGACTCTAGACACGATCACAAACTTACCAAATATTCATAACAACCGGTGGAAAATCGGTGGACAACCGGTGGACAATTGTGGACAATTGTGGCAAGTAATCCGCCTGTTTCTCTTGGTTTGTTGAGTCATACCCCGTTGCAGAAATTCTCCCACATAGAATGTCCCTTGAAGATTCTGATAATCACTTCTCTCCAAAATAACTTCACAGCATCAAGCGTGAGTGACGCAGGAATGTTCTGAATTCCTTGCCTTAGAAGTCATAGTACAACATCTTGTACGTGACTTTTGGTCTCGGTTCATTGTCCATCTTATACTCAGCATGTCGCTGAAACATACATCTATTTCGTCCATCCACAAGAACTTGTTGATATGGAATCCGGAGTAGCCAAAACACCGAAAATGATCATCACATAGTTGACGTTGTTCTTCAACATCTGCTACGACATTTCTTCACGGCAGCCATGGCTTCTCCCACTGATTTTCTAGGTGGCTGTTTAGCAGAATTGGTAAGCATGAGTCACGTGACAGACAGTAAGCAGAGAAGACATTAAATCCTTGGTTTGCTCAATCTCTGAGCATTGACTGTGACTCAAAAGGCCAGCGCATGCAGGACCACACCACTGCATACACCTTGAGTACTCTTCACCTTGAGTATACTCTTCAACTCAAGCACTACACCCCTCATTCAAACCCCCTCATTCAAACCCCCTCTATCATGGTCCAATCTCTCTTCCACATCTCCCAATCCCTATGTATAAAACAAGCATCCAGAATTACAGATGTGGGAAATACTCCTTACCATATTATCAAGCCTATTCTTCGACGCCTTAACTCAAAGCAACTCGCCACTCTTGAGGAAAATAGCCCATATATTATGCCGGAAACAGATGAACTTTGGGGGCTTTTGGTGGAGAAGGAGTTTTCAGATCGTCCTTTTAACACAAAGCAAAGGCTGCTACTAAGTTCAGAAGAAGATGTTGCTATGCCTAATAGGGCTTTGTTTAAACAATATTCTCAGGAAAAGGAGATGTTTCTTGCTAGTTCTGCACAGAGGCTCCGCAAATTGACTGCCAACTTGAAGAAGGAAAAATCAAAGAATTCTATTGTTCCTATAAAGGGGATTCTAAGAGACCCATCTATTCGACGCAGAAGTGTTTCAACACTGTCACGGAATGCGCTACTGCCTACTACTTCCCGCCCAAAATCCATTTTGGGTAAAGCCCGTAAGGATATTCTGGAACGCCTGTTGATGTTTCGATCTACTTCATATCAACCTAGGAATGTTTCTTCATTGCTTAGCTTCCCTGCATATGCCGGAACTAATAAGAACTCTAGTGTGGTTGATATCAGTAGAATGAACATTTTGAGTACGAATGGTATCTACCTGCTAAAGCGGTCTTCTCAGTGCCAGTCTCAGTCCCACTCTCAGTGCCAGTCTCAGTGCCAGTCTCAGTCCCACTCTCAGTCCCACTCTCAGTCCCACTCTCAGTCCCACTCTCAGTCCCACTCTCAGTCCCACTCTCAGTCCCACTCCAATCATACCATCACACCTACTGCCCCTACTGCCCCTAAAATAACCCCTCCAATCAGACCTAAACGCCCACCGTCTATGTTTTTAAACCTGCGCAAAAAACCCCGTGTGGCTCCAACTTCTTCTCCTCCAAAAGAGTCTTTATATAAAGAAAAGCCACGGTCTGCGCCAACATTGCTGAAATCCCCACTCAAATCCTCCATCTTTTATTAATTACTGATTGATATGGCCTTGGTTATTGGTCCTCTATTACTACTGAATCCTTGGTTATTGGTCCTTAATTACTGCTGAATGGATAATTGAGTCCTTAATAAGTCCTCTTCCTATATGTCCTCCTCACATGAGTCCTCGTCCTATATGTCCTCCTCATATGAGTCCTCGTCATGAGTCCTTCTTCATTCGTTTTGCATCCGAACACGATTCAGATGAAGGTCTTTTTTTATCAAAGGTTTTCTTGACAAAATCCTTAATCAGCCCCCTCTTGACTTGTTCATCACCTATAATAGGTGACACCCGCGTGGTGCTTATAGAACTATTGCCAATCATCACGGTTTGCTTATTGGATTTGATCCTCAAACGACCCTTGACCAAAACAGACTCGGGGATTCTAGTGAAGCCTTCTTTGGAGCTGGATACTTTAAGTCCTAGAGTCTTCATTATGGCTAGAATATCCGTATAGTTGCGTACGTGAAGTGGCTCAGTGGCTCCACTTGAAAACGCCAAACCCTTACATCTGGCAGCTCTGATAAGCTGTAAGCAGTTGAAAAAAAAGTCTTTCCTTCTTAAATGCGCCGTTGTGCCAAGCTGGACTGATGACTCATAGCCTGCAGGGCCTGATATTAGGCCTGAGTAGCAGATTTCAAACTTGATTCCCTTGGACAACGCCTGTCCCACGGTCTTGTGCTTTAAGAAAAAGGATAGTTTGGTGGACATGGCTAATGCTACCAAATCTATATCTAGATTAGTGACTGTGAGCTGTAACGCCTTTTCTGTGGTAGGCTGCACTGCTATAAGATCAAAGGCACCTGAGTTATTGATCTTCTGGATATTCTGTGTTTTTCCTGGGTCATTGATGATAATGGTTATTCGAGAAAATAGGTGGATATCTTTAAAGGACAGAAACTGCTTACGGAGCTCGTTCATGGGGATAGGGTTGAGTTTGTCTGGAGAGCTGAAGGGAAGCTTAGCAGATTCGCTGACTATAAAGTTGATGGCGATGTAGCGATACCCGAAAGTGTATAGCATAGCGATGGTGTTGTGAAAATTGGTGATTTCTGCCTGCAGCGGATTTGATGAGTAATCATGGCCAGGCCAGGGGACGTTTAAGTCATACATGGTAGAGTGAGAAAGAGAGAGGGTAGTGAAATTTCTGAGTGCGATGCGCACTATACAGTCCGCGGATGAAAAGGAATAGACAAGATGGTAATTAGAGAACTGAAAAGGAGATAAGTAGATAAGCTGATAATTATAGAGATTATAGGGGGTTTTAAATTGAATTTGAATTTGAAAATAGGAAAATCGAAAAATTGGACATTGTGGGCCTTCCCCTAAACTATATATAAATCCGTACATCCCTTTATTGGGAATCCAAATCAACGAATAAATCAGAAAATACGATACCTTGTTGAAATACAAGGCCCGCACTCGTTTCAGATGTGTAAGGTCAAGAACAACGTGCAGGTGTGCATGATAAAGCATGATCTTTGGTGCAGATGAAACATTTGCCACCGGCCCCGAAATATATAAGAGGGCGCTGCCCCTTTAGAAATTTATAATAGGGGCGCCACCCCTATGGAGATTCACTCGACATTTCAACATCACAAGTCTTAGTTTCGCATAAATGGAGCAGTTTGTTAGTTGACTTTGTTGAGGATACTTATTTAGAGACCGACAAGCTTCCACATTATAATTGGGCAGAAATTGCCGCCTGAATCGATTTGGTCGATTTGGGTTGATTTGGGTTGATTTTGATTAATTTGGAACGATTTTGGTCGATTTGGTTGATTTGGGTTGATTTTGATTAATTTGGAACGATTTTGGTCGATTGGATCAATTGGATCAATTTGGCCTCAATTTAGTTCTAAATTTAGTTGTCAATTTGGCTCAATTTGGTTCTCAATTTGGTTCAATTTAGTTCTAAATTTAGTTCTCAATTTGGACATTTTGGATCAATTTGGATTTGGATATTTGGGGCTCCGATGCGCCACTAACCGCGACTTTCCCTCCTAGCTTCTCATCATGACTAAAATCAACACAAACTCTAAGGACGAGGGGATCTTGAAAGTTGGCGAAAATTGCCATCTCTGTAATCAACTCGATTTCCTTCCTTTCCATTGTGAATTTTGTGAAAAAACTTACTGCTCTAAGCATAGGACGCTTGAGCTCCATCATTGTGTGGGTAGAACCCAACAAACGGCTTCTCCTTCCAATTATAATGGACCTACGGCGGCTTCTTTATTTCCTGATAGATCCAAGCATCTGCATGAGTTGGATAAGCTGCTAGCTGAGAAGAAGGTGGCTAGTGCAACTCTTAAGGATGGTCCGAATGGAAACACACCCTTTTTCAAACTCTCAAAATACTTAAATCTACAGCGAATGAAGAGATTACAAGAAAATAAAGGCTTTTCGTTGTTTGGAAAGCAGAAAATAAAAAAATCAACTAACCCTGTGGTAGAGTTAGCCAAGATTAAGAAGGTGGCAAAAGGCCCTTCCAATATCAACCCTGAGGATAGAGTCTATGTATGGATATTATTTGTGGATAAAAATGATCAAGATATAGAGGCTGTTGCTGCCAGAAACTCAATGGCTGGTGTATGGGTACTGAAAAACTGGTCTGTGGGTCGAGCTTTGGACTCCATAGCTCTGACGCTTAATATTATGAATTACAACAGCTCCACGCAGAACCCGGACGAAAGACTCCACCTTTTTAAGCGCCACCATGACTCTCCTGTTTTACTACTGATGGGAGAGAAGGTCATGACTGCTTTTACAAACTGCTCCACCTTGTATTTGATTAGAGGTTCCGAGCTGTAATTTGAAAGGCAAGACGAACTATTGAGGAGATTCATGAATACTGAGAACCAAACTTTAACTAGGCTACTAGGTCTAGTGGAGATATTACCAGAAACTCCCTGAACAATTTTCCGGGATGTACGGGTTTATATGGTGCCATTGGTGGGAGAATCTACCTACACTACGGAACATATTCCAAATTCATTCGCTGAGGCATAAAGGTCAGATGAACATTTATGGAAAGAGGCATGTAATGAAGGAAAATCAACCTTTACTCAGGTGTCGTTGGGTTTCACCATAAAATATGGTGGCAATTTAAAGCATGGTTAGTGGCTAAAGGTTACAAACAAGTCGAAGTTATTGATTTCCTGTCATCTCTTACACAAGTTTGAGAATCATCCCTGCAATTGCCACACATCAATATATGTTCATACATCAAATGGAAGTGAAAAGAGCTTTTCTTAATGGTTTTCTATCTGAAGATATATACATGAAACAAAAACCAGGGTTCCCATTGAAAAAAAAAAAAAAAAAAAAAAAAACCAGGGTTCCCATTAAAAAAAAAAAAAAAAAAAAAAAAGGACTCCAACGAAAAATAAGTTTTGAAACTTAACAATTGTCTATATGGTCTAAAACACCCCACTGTCAGGAACCAAGTGATCAATGAAACTTTAAAAATGGGATTTATAAGGGCGATAAATGAGACATGCATTTATAAGAGATCTAAATCCTCGTTAGTTCTCAGCACTATATGTTGATGATATAAGTGAAGTGTCAGAAGCAAAGACATTTCTAAGCATGAATATTAAAGTGGAACATGGAACATGGTTACATGAAATTACATTTACAAGATTATATTAATCTTTTACTGAAGTATGGAACGTTTGATGCTAAAGGACATGCTATACCAACTGATGCAAAAGGTTTTGAAAGGAACACAATAGAGGAAGATGAAGAGTCATGTGACGAAACAGAATACATATCAATCATAGGTAAGCTTCTATAAGCTACCAATACTGTTCGTTTTGATATAAATTATATTGTTCTGAAACTTTCAAGAAACCTTACTGGCGCCAAATTGAAGCATCTAAGAGCAGCAAGGTCTTAAAATTAACCTCAACATTCTAACAGAGCATTTGCTGGATTTTTTGCCCTAAGCATATGTTTCTGTGGCATTCGAATTGACCTTTGATAATCTATACTAACCGCTACTAGTCTAGACACTAGACTACACTACTATTCATAAATTATTTCCCTTTAAATAAGGGGGAAGGCGCTGCTTATATATGCTTCGCAGCATGCACCTCCTGCATAACTGGTGGCTGCAAATAAACAGGGCGGGGTTGTGAAAAAGTCTATATAAGGGCCACCCCCCTGCGGATATTTTTCCATGTAAATTTTGATTCTTAACAAGTACGTTATACAAAGGGCTTTAATATTTGAAAGTTACGGAGCAACTTGGTGTTAAAGTAGCGTTAGAGATATTTATGGATGACCAAAAGAGAATACCTTGACCCACTACAAGTTCCTGGAACTTCTTAATGTGGGATCCTTAGGTATACTGGACTTTTGGTGGTTGCCCGAAAAATCTGGTAGTACCAGTTCCCCTCATTGTTTAAAATGGTAAACCATTCCGGCCCGAAGACCTTCCAAATGTAGTTTAATATCAACTACAAAGCCACCATTCTCAAGATCCTTCTGTTCCCACTCTTGGAAGAAGTGTGAGAATGTGACCCTGAGAAGAGGACCCTGAGAAGAGGACCCTGAGAAGAGGACCCTGAGAAGAGGACTCTGAGAAGAGGACCCTGAGAATAGCAATTGAGCGGTTTCATCAGCTTCTGAGCCATTGTGGAGGTCCCTATAACCAGTTTTGATAAAAGGAAAGTATTGATAGCAAGGCTCTATGGTTAGACCTAACCTCCTAATATTGGATCCATTGATCATAAAATTGGCCTGGCAATAAAGTTACGGCTACATTTTTTGAGCTTTTTCAGAGCCTCAACCATACCTTGTTCCCTCATTGTCCGTGGTACCCCATAATCACCCCCACATTACTCTTTTCCAATGCTGGTATAAAGTAGTACAAACCTATCTTCTTGGGAAACGTGGACGCTTTGTCAGATTTCGCCACGTTGAAGAGTACTGTCAATTCGCAGAAGTGTATCAGAGCTGGTGGTAAGACTTACAACTTCTTTGAGATTTTGGTAAACTGGTCCTTTGATGACTACTTCAGGAAGAAGCCCATTTCTTACGCCTGGACCTTGTTGACGAAAGTCTATGGTTTAGACCCCAACATAATGTACGTTACTTACTTTGAAGGTGATGAGAAGAATGGCTTGGCCCCATACTTGGTAACTAACCAGTTCTGCTACATGTGGGTGTTCCTGAAGACCATATTGAGTGGAAGGCGGAAAAAACGCCCCTTCTTTGGTGAACTTGGACGACCCGAACGTTTTGGAAATCTGAACATTATGTTCATTTAATACAATAGAGGCCGACTCCAGCTTGAAATCTTTGCCTAACAGGCACCTCGATACTGGAATCCTTCAAGATCGTTCCTCCAATTACGATACTGACGTCTTCACTCCTATCTTAGAGAAAATCAAAGAAATCACCGGTGTTCAGACCTTACAGCGGAAAATGGTTTTCGACGGTATCGATACTGCCTACAGAGTGATTGTTGATCACGTTAGAACCTTAACCTTTGGTATCTGTATAACGAGGGTGGATGTTATGTGCTGAGAATAAACTTGAGAAGAGGAGCCCGTTACATATATGACCCTATTGGTTCTTTCTTTTAGCATACTCTGACATTTTCCGCGAATTTCATTTTCAGTCCAAATGTTGACATATACCTTTTGGGGAAAACCCAATCTCGGAGGGATTGGTTCCAGATAATGAGCACGAAGACACAATGACTGTCGGTATGTTTTTTGTTTTTTTTTTTTGCTAATTTATTAACTAAAATTTTTGGATCTATATTGGTGTACGGGTTTTTCTACTGGTGTATGACTTATGCATACAGGCGGCTTATACAATCCCGTTTATTCTATAAGGAATACATTGATTGATATGCCTTAGTCAATGAAGTGGTTTGAGTCTGAGTACTTCATATGGAAATAGTGTTCAACATGCAGAAATCATACTGCATGTAGCGCAACAAATAGTGCCTCTGCGAATACATCAGACACTCACACTCACTCACTCACCACTTCACATGACAATAAACGCTCATGTCAAAACAGCTTTGGTGACTCTCACGTGGTTTCCTGTTCTCTTTACAGTGCTTGATCACGTGTACCTGCCATGCCAAATCTCGGGCTTCTCCATGTCCCCCACCTTCAACCCAGCAACACATTCTACCAGCAAAGATGTGGTTCTCATACGAAAGTTCAACTTGAAAAAGCCTGATTCGTTTAAAGTGGGCGATGTGGTGATGTTCCGATCCCCAATGGACCCCGAGAGGCTCCTTACAAAGCGGATCATTGGCCTTCAGGGAGACTTGATCTTTCCCCGTGACCCCAACTACCCAAAGAAACAAGCACTTGTACCCAGAAACCATCTTTGGGTAGAGGGAGACAATGCATTTCACTCTATAGATTCCAATACCTTTGGTCCCATTAGTCAGGGTTTAGTGGAGGGTAAAGTTTCTACAATCATTTGGCCACCTGGAAGAGTGAATGCTAATATAAGTTCTGGCGGAAGAGATGGGAGAGTTAAAACTGTGAATTCTTTGGAATAGGGATTTAGTGATTGTGGTTGATAGTGAGCTGACTGCGGACTGCTGACTCATACTGTCACTGGCAATACTAGTTGATTATGGCAGCCCCCGGTTTAAACCTTCATTTCGTTGAGCCATATATGGGTCAACTCTAGGCTGGTCTTTCACCTTGTCAAACCACTTTTCTCGTGAAACTCTGATACCTTCAGTGAAGCGATGTTCCAATAAAGTGTCTTCATCTTGGCACTTGTCTCCATAGTGGTCGCCTGCACAAATGCTCTTTGGCACCTACAACAGCAAAAAGGGCCGGAACACCCAATCATTGAAATGCTTGAGCCGAAGTCTTTTGGGATACTCCCTCTCCAATATTTCCTTAAAGTGCTGGGGCATAAATGCTTTAACACCTTCAAAATTCGTCTCGATTAGTGGGCTTATCTCATCAAGCTGATAAAAGTGTTTGCTCTTGCAATTCAACAATTGACCACCTTGGCAACTCTCCAACTCTGCATCTTTGAGTTGGCTGATATATTCTCCCATGACGGGGGAAGTGGGAGCAGCTGATTTGGTGACAGCTGTGTACTCTGGATCAAACACTGCATGGAGCCTTACAGAGGATTCAGTGGAGTCAAGAACAACCAGTGGATCCGTTTTTGATAATGCAGTGATATCCACATACATGCCTGTTTGGATATCATTAAACCTGGCATCTATAAGATTCATAGAATCCAGGTTTCGATCAATGAAATGGGGACTCACATCAATAAAGTACTGATGTGCGCCTGATGTATCAGGGTTATCAGTGATATCCACAATAATCGTTTGGTTAAAGTTTTGTGCTAATAAGTACAAGCTTTTAAGAGTCATTTGAACATCCATGTCTTCATCCCATGGCATAGTCAAACCGTTCCAATACCACCCAAGAAGACTTCCGTGAGCAAGCCAAGTTTGAAGACCCAAAACATTGCAAAAGTGGAGCCATGCCCGGGCCATTCGGTGAAGCACAGTCATGTGTTCCAACTTAGAAAAGTAATGATTTTGAAAGAATCTCCAGTCATAATGTGAGCCTGCGCTGGAGCCTATTAAGTGAGCCTCATGGAAGTATTTTTGGTGATGTTGAACAAAAACCTCGGTGAGGACGGCGTGGTTGAAGTCACTGATAGTTGTTGTTGTTGTTGTTGTTGTTGTATGAGCAGAATGGAGAGGATGTAAAAGTTGAATGGCGCTCTTGGCACTTGCGCTAGCTTCAAGCTTTTTCCATTGCATACGAATGGAAAGTATTTGGGAGTTAAGGTTTTTTTTTTGCATTCTTGTGTTTCTTTGCAATATGATTTTGCAAGAGACATTTGTTTTCCAGGAGAGAGGTTGATTAGAAGAAGCTTTTCGGGGCGATGCAGCGGCATCAAACCCAAGAACAAAAGCGTTCTTAGTATATCTGCGTTGGATAAATATTTTCGACCAAGCGACTTTCTAAAGTGGGGAGAAAAGTGGGCATCAATTGCATTTGAAGTTTGACCACTGATGTTGCAAGCATCTTCATCTTGGAGGCCTAAAGGAGGAACATCATTCCAATTGAAAGGGAGAGAGAAGTCACCATGGTCACAATTGAAAGGGAGAGAGAAGTCACCATGGTCACAATTGAAAGGGAGAGAGAAATCACCATGGTCACAATTGCAAGGGAGAGAGAAATCACCATGGTCACAATTGAAAGGGAGAGGGAAGTCACCATGGTCACATTCAAGAAATTCCACTAGGTGGTGTAACCATAGGGCAGGCAAAATTCTGGAGTCATGGGCAAGATGGTGGTTTACATCAGACTTGGCAAGATGACCATGGATGTTTTTCTTGAAAAGATCCACGTCTATATTGGAAAATTCCTTAGGCTTTGCATGGAATTTATACAATACCAGAAAGAGTACGATGAGTGTACAGAATAGTGGAGCAGCAATCACAGCCATGAAGAATTTGGCTTGATGTGCGCGCGCCTGATTATCATAATACCTCTGTACATCTAAGATTTCCGCGATACTTCTGGGATGACTCTTTTGAAGAGTGTTTGATAACTCCACTATATGAGGAGGTTTCCTCTAAGCTGGGCAAGACCATGGATACTTTTAAAGGTGAAAGTGTGTGGATCATCTTATCAGAACACAAGAAGTCAGCATTTAGTTGACTATGTTTTCCACATAATGGAATTCAACAATAGACCTATTTCTTGCAATCCATTTATATAACACTGGACGATAAAGAAAAAATCGCACTAGTCAATAAGATAAGATACTGTTTAATGCGGACAAGAGGGGTAGACTCCATACCAAGCCTTGAACTTTACCTTTGCAGCCTTGATTTATGGTGTCTTTATTAGAAGAAGCTATGTGAATAGAAGGATTATGGTTTATCGTAAATTACTTAGTATTCAATACCTAATGCAAGGAAAATATACGAGTCACGTGACTTACCCAATATGGCCTTTTTTTTTTTCCCAAAAACTCCCGATAATAAAACCTCTTCTTCTCTTTCAACTTTCGGCTATGTTTCAAAGCCTTTGAATAATTTTTCGATTTTTGCTGGAGGTTTAACCTGTGCACTTTTGTATGAGATGCGTCAAACCTTAGAAAAGCAACATCTGAGTACAGTGTTTTTCAAAAAGATTCAAACCAAGACAGAATGTTTCCAACTACACTAGCAAAATGTTTCATACCCCTTCTCACAGTCTTTCAAACCAAATGGCGTAATGTTTCATACCAACTTGCATTAGAATTCAATATTCTGAAATCTTAAATCTGGATGTACGGGGTTTTTAACTTACGAAAATAGTTTGAAGAATTTCGATGACACCATTTGGTTTGAAAGACTGTGCAAAGGGGTACGAAACATTTTGAATTATTGGTTTGAAACATTTTGAATTATTGGTTTGAAACATTTTGCTAGTGTAGTTGGAAACATTCTGTCTTGGTTTGAATCATTTTGTCGCACTGGTTTGAATCTTTTTGAAAAACACTGTATACAAATTCTTCTGATCAAAATAAATGTTAAGATATAAAAGGTATTCACTAAAAAGCATTAGACTAGTTTATAATTTAGAGTAGAAATACCTAGTACTATAAAGTGGGAATTCAGGTCTATATAAACCGTATCCTTCAACAAACTTAACTAGGGACAATACGAATCTACATCAGTGTACTTATCTATGATGTTTTCTGTAAACTTCCTTTAAGCTACAAATATTACTTGAAGAGATAGTAGTGGCCGCACCGGAATTCACCGCCACAAAACCTCTAAAAATACACGTACTAAAGATAATATAACGCCGGTAATGTGCGGAATTGCAGCATTCCAAAAATATCTTTTTCATGAGCCAGACAACTAAAAAGAGTCGTTTGCGTTGGGACTTTTTCTACTGACGTAGCGTGGTGTACGGGTGTAGCGAGTTCAATCTAATCTCCAACACCCTAGAATACATTTATATATAGACAATATTTACAAGGCATAGTACATTGTAGATCCCGATATCACCCTAATCGGTACATTCACGTGATAGGGTTCTACCAAAGTCACAAATAAACTACCTAAAAATATATTTATATTCTATTTCTATAAGCTTATAGCATCTATGGGATTTTTGGTTTCAAAGGTACTTCAAGTACAGCGTCTTGGGACTTTAGGAAATCGCCTTAATTTGTATATGTTCCACAGCCTTATACTATGTCTCTCAAAAGGTGAATTCCACATGTATGTAGCTTCAAGAAGATATCCTTATCGTTGGTCAACTCCACCAAATTCTTGGGCATAATCTTCAGGCGGCGCAAGTACATCTCATTATCGACGCCATTTCTTCTAGACAGTTCTAGATGATGCTCGACTTTCCGCTGGATCAAGGATATTATATCGGTGACATAAACCAATACTAGCTCCCAGGCAGAAAGAAGCAGAGGCTCCGAGTCACATGCAACCAAAAGAGCATACTTCCGCTCGCCTCCACGCGCATGTATATCCGGAACACTAAATACCTTACTGATACAATAACCATTGGCCACATCACCATGGAATAATGGCTTCAGAGGATCTGCTACTGCCTCCACAGATAGACACCTCATCACTAGCTTCATAAGACATGTATATAGTTTTTGGCAGTGAGGATATCGCGTAGAAATGTATAATTCCTGGTCTGCACTATTCAGCTCATGGAAGTGATCGTTGCCAACAGCTTTCAGTTTCAGGTGTTGCAGCAGGACTTCAATAGTAGTCAACACACTGGTGGAGTCATTTGGAAGTAGTAATGAACAGCTTTCACACAGGGAAAATGCTGACGATGGCGGCACAGTATCTGCGGTTTGTCTTTGGGTACAGAGAATGGTAGAAGGGCCATGTATCTCACAAAAGTGTGCTAGGCAGAAGACATAATTCGGCATTGGATGAAGGCAGTTCTGTTGGAGTTTTAGAAGGTGCTTTAGTGCCATATGATAGACACAGCCATCGATTTGCCAATACGGCTGAAGAGAGGGATGGTTGTTTGATAACAATGAGTAGTGATTGGTATGATATAGTTAGAGTGTTGAAGGTGTGCGATAATAGTGGCCTGATGTACGGGTGCGGTGCGGTGTGATAGGCGGCCAGGTACAGGTGCCGCAGTGTTAGTCCATCTCTCCACTAGCCGTATATCCCCCATATGTCTATACCGCTTCTTCGGGATGTCACGCAGATCTCGTTCCTAAACATCACGCATATGCAACATTATAAAGTGAAGATCCCTCCGCATGGTTTACTTAACCCCGAATTTCTAGCTTTCTTCACCATCCATACCTATGACGGACAGCTTCTTTATGTAAGTGAGACCACCATAGCTTCCAAGCATGCCAAATTCGGTCCCTTTTCTTTAGCTTCAACTCCCAAATATACCTTCAAAATATCGCTACAACTCTGGGTATGTTGTCCTGGATCGGAAGTGTACAATTTGTTTTCAGAATTGCGCCTTGACCTCCGCAATCTAATACGTACACTGAACTCCCCCGAAAGCTGGAGATATT
>NLAU01000581.1:0-24025 GCA_002370875.1 Metschnikowia arizonensis
TGCTCATGCTTACCGAATTAGTGATGTTGCCTTTCCCCTCTAGTTGTTGCCTTCCCCTCTATTTGTTGCCTTCCCCTCTAGCTGTTGCCTTCCCCTTTAGTTGTTGCCTTCCCCTCTAGTTGTTGCCTTCCCCTCTAGTTGTTGCCTTTCATGGTCCTACTGTTGGATACCATCTGGCCACTTACTAACCGCTTTACCGCCCCAGAACCACACTTTCACACTATCAAGTTCACTGCAGCCCTCTTCAACTGGTTCCTCCATGGAGAATTGTAGACAACGAATTTCAGGGACATTTTGAAGTCCAAAATCTGCAAGGTTTAGCCCTTGAGTCCTCTGCAACTACTTATTACGACATATTGCACACACTTTACCAACTCTATTGCTTGCATTATCTTCACGCCAGTTTTGACCAAGTCTTCAGAACTCATCGCTCGGATGCCTAATCTCATCAGGGTACGACCTTCATGTTAGATTCTTTAACAACGAATGACTAAATAATTAGGTACAGTCGGGCAAAAAGAATCTAATACTCTATACTATAGTATATCCTGGGTAGCACACTACCCACCCTGTTATTTATAGTCTATTGTGAGTGCTGAAGGTGGTGCGAGTACAGGAACTATGCACCGCGCTACACCAGCCGTACTCTGCTAGCTTACTGATTCCCGATTGACACGACAAAATGGGTTATGCAAATCACCCCAAAAGTCTATATATGTCAACGAGTACCTAGCATGTACGGAGGTAAGGTACTTCGTGGATATTGTATATGCAGGCCTCGACTATATGCAGGTTGTTAGTGGGTGAAAACTCTTCACCCATCACGTACTCTATTTTGTTCTTTGGTCTTGTAAGGTACAACTTACACATCCCTGTATATCAATATATACTAAAACACAAGTTGAAAATACCTGATAATTCGGGTATCCTTTGACCGTTGAAAGTTAGTATATAATTTATTCTTGATGAACACATCAGAATCTTCACTCATTTGCTTTCCCCTTTACTTTCTTCACCAAATTGGTCAACAGATCATCTGCAGATCTCTTGTTCAAACGGCTCTTATCGCCAGAGCTGTCTCGTTTCTGACGTTCGCTCCGCTCCTTCAAAATCTTCTTCATGGTGTTTGTCTTCTTAAACTCGCTGTTGGTAGGATCAATGGCAAACTCGTGGTTTTCAAACACCTCTGCAAACCGCTCATCACCCAAGTCAGGGTTGAACGTGTCCTGAACAGGCTCCTGTACACCCTTTTTCTTCTTGTTTTTCTTCTTTTCAGCCTTGACAATGTCCTTCATGTTGAAATGCTCTTTCTGGTCCGTATCGTCCATCATGAGCAACTCCAACTCGGCCTTATTTCCTGTATTCTGGGCTTGTGAGCGCTTGGACTTTGTCTTGGGCTTCTCTTCAGATGCGTTTTCTGCCCACTTTTCCGCCCGCTTCTGACGCCGCTCCTTCTCCTTTCGCCTATAGGCTTCAATGGTAGTCTCTTCCCTCGGCTTTTTTTCCGCTTCCGCTTCCGGCGCCTGCTCCGATAATCCCGGGTTGAAAGTGATCTCCATATCTACATCGTCCTCATCGCCGTCTCCGTCCTTGCCTGCAAAACGGCCGCCCAAAAGACTCTTGTAGCGGTCCTTCTGCAGGACTACATCACTATCTTCGGAGTCTGACGCCAAATATGCCTTAAAATCCATGTCATCGATCTCCTTCTGTGAGAAGTGCCGCGACGAAAGCGTCATACGCTCCTTGGGCGTTTCGTCCCACGTTAACTTGACCTTGGAATGCTGCAATGCGTCCGTGACAAATGTGGAGTCGGGCCGGTAGCTGGCCGGGATCCGTGTGCATATATCTGTGGGCTCATCATCAAACTCCATACCTTCTGGAACATAGCGTAAGTCGAAGATATTGGCCGTGGACTCGTACTCCGACCCGTCACATGAACTGTAGATGCTTTGAGCCGTGGCTACACTATCACATACCACTACTGCATAGTAGTAGCGTAACCGCTGTAACTGATAGCGGCGCAAGGCCTTGGAGTCGTAGTCCTCCTTACCATCATCTTCAGTGTACAACTTGCGGGCGGCCTTTTCCAAGTCGTCTTTGTTGGAGAGGTCCAAGTCTTCATTCAGGTCGGAATCAGAATCTGAATGGGCGTTTTTTTTCTTGCGGAAAAGCTCCTTGGGTGGTCCTTCCACCTCCTCTTTCTGCATCTGCTGTTTTCCGAACTCACTGGGGTAAATGCACACGCTTTTGATGTTGCCTCCTTTGGGCACGAAAGATGAAAACGTTGACATCAAGTCCACAGCCCGGACATTGTCCCAATCGAGATTCACCACGGCAAATATTGCACTGGGGTCTCCTTCCTGGGGTTTTTCCTCCTCGATTTCGATATCGGACTCCATCTCGACCTCTGTGTCGGAATCACTGTCACTATTACTCAATCCTTCACCACGTGCTCTATCAACAAATTGGGAAGAGTTTGGATTTTTTGAATCAATTTTTGAATCACTATCACTGTCTGAATCACTCTCTGAAGTGTCCAGACCATCTTTAGAAGCGATTCTCTTCTCCTTTTCCCCTTTATTCGTGGTTTTCTCCAATTTTCTTGCTCGTTTCTCCTTAGATAGACTCGGGACCGCCGTAGCATCACTATCCACCTCACTTTCCCCACTTTGGGATTCCTCCTCATTGTCAAGTTCACTTTCACTTCCATCCAGAGTTTTTTCAGCATTTTCATCATGATTATCGTCTTCCTGTTCAAAATATTTATCATAGTCCGATTTTCCATTTTCCGAAAGTCTCCTTCCGTACCTATCCACCTTGGGTTTTTTGCCTGTGGCGGTTACATTCAATTTCTGCAACTCCTTCTTCGAAAACCGCTCATCCACCTTGACCTTGTTCTTTTTTGTGCTGGGCACGATAAACCGGGGGTCGTAGGCGGCCGCAGAGAATCTGGTGTCGGAAGATTTCTTGGGCATTATGTGTTGGGAAGTTTTGGCTTGGAATCTCATCTCATCTATGGCGCGGGACTGCAGGTAGATGGACACCTGTACATCACAAAAGTTAAAAGTGCATACCTATTCATATCGACAAACAACTACACATCAACATTTAGACTCATTTGTAAATCTCTTGATTCTCATGCTATTACATTATGGATCGGCCACCTGGACTTGGTTTGAGGAATCTACACCTACCATGAGATTTATATGCAGTTACAGAAGGAATAGGGTAAGTTCCCAATAGAGGCTTTACTGTATGAGAAATTGGAGAATACAGAAAATCAATCAAAGTCAAAGGGCCATAGATGCTGCACATTAGAGCATGTCAGAGAACACTTTCTATAAATAGTTCCTTCTTAATAGTACTAAATACCCAAATTCAGAAGTTTAACTCTTGACGGAAATGCAGCGATGAGACCTTTGGGGGGCCGCATGAATTATCTGTACTACTGCTACAAGACCACTAAAATTTTATAAACCAGGTATCGAATTAAGGCCGGTAACCGGTCCAACTTTTTAACACCCGTACACCACGCACATCCGTACATATTTCTTTAAACACCCTTACCTCCCTTATCAAACACCCGTACATTTTATACGTGCACCCGTACACCGCGATCTATTTTCCGTATCCTTATCTCCTATTCCAATTGCAGTGGTTGTGATTACTATTTGCTGCCTTTTAATCGCACTCAAGTCTCTAGATTCACACACCTTTCTTGTGTACAACTGCTAAAGACCCAACTGCCTCTCAAAATTCACTACTTCACACAGCTTGATCTCCAGAACCATGCCAACAATTTTTTTCATGTTTAAATCCATATCTTTTATGTTAACAGTGGTGTTAATAATGGATTTGAAGTGTACCGCTATATGCAGGATCTTCGATTGATTGACGGATTATTTCACCAGCAGCCCTAGATTTAAGAAAAATAAAGACCCATTAGATGACATTATTAGAAAATAATACCAAGCTTCTTCTTTACACTGATCCGCCGGATCCATGGTTTCCTACCAACCCCACCATCTTCATAAACGCCCGATCTTCCCCCATATTTCGAACATTAACACTTTGTCGCGCCTGTGCTTGCTTTTCCTCCCACTACCAGTTCCGTTTCTGTTCGTCTAGCTCTTTTGTGGATCCAATTCGCCAAACTTCAGGTCTGTGATCACGAAACGATCCTCATAGTCTGCAGTAGCCACTACCTTTGACTCTCCCAAATATTCCTCCAGTTTCTGGGGTGGTGATTGGACAGTATGGAAGAAATTTGGGCCGTTGAAGACGGATGTACTTATATGCCGGAAATTCCAAGTTCGCCTCGATTGTCAAAGACACGTTGCCGGGATTGTATCTGCGAACATTGTTCTTGTTGATGGGCTGTTCGTTGCCGAAGCCAATGCCCATGCCCTGTGTGTTGAAGTAGACCAGGGCAGACTGATGTACGTATGTTCCTATAGACAGGAAAACGTTTGCCTGTGGCTGGAGCGCCAACATGACAGTATTCATGTTGCCAAAATTGGCTTTATTGGAGACTTTCCATGGCTCAGTAATGTATACTGCATACAAGAGACTGTCGTTTGGGTTTTGACCGGATTGGAGGGACTGTTCGTTGGAGTGGAAATACCGAGGGTATTCTGCATCAAAAGCTTCGTAGCGTTTATTGTGGGATTTGATTCTTTTTCCTGCTACGAAAAAGAGGGTTGGTGCATGCCACTTGAAGATGTTCAGCTGGATCGAAAAACCGCTTTTGGAGCCGTTGTAGAGTTGAACCAAGTTTTGTGTAGAGACTGCGACATTTTGGGCGACATTGTCGCTGCCGAGCATCACCGCCACCTGCGCCACAGTGGCCTTGGTGACAAGATGCGAGGGAGTGAATTCCGGGGCGGTGGGTTTTTCCGGAGTCTCGCAGAAAACCACTTTCTTCAAGACATCGCGAAAGGTGTGTGTTCTGGAAATGCAGGGTGAGACGCATGCCCCTGCGGAACTGGGGAAACGAGATGCGGTCAGATGCAGAATAGTGTTTCACCAACGCTTTTGCAGCCGTTTCAAATGCACACCATTCTGCGCTAGTAACTTTAGGGAGCCCTGACGACTGTAGATTGATAGCCAGTGAACTAATCACAAGCATAAGCGTAAAAATGCAACGCAAGTCATCTGCATTCACATGTTTATTCGCGAGAAAAGCCGGGTTCTCTGCAGCAAAATCCGGAAGCGTTTCAAGGGAGTTCCAGTCGATGTTTTTGGCTACAATTGTGGCGTCTTGGTCTTGGTCCTGCGACGACCCCGCAACTTGCAACTGCTGCACTATAAATTGCCCACCATCCCGCCCTTTTGCTCCCCTCTTTTTTTTTGTTCTTCACTTTTATTGATTTCTTCTTTTCTTTCAATCGGTTGGTTGTCTTCTATGAGAGCCCAGAAGAAAAGCCCCACATAATCAAACTGCTCCCATACTTCAGGGAGTCGGTGCATATGAGCAGCAATTGCTACTAAAAGGCTTCTTAGGGACAATATAGAGTCATAATTGAAGGGGGTAATCAGAGGGGGGTTATTGGGGCTGTTAAAGTGGAGCGTGTTTATCCTTTTTTGATTTACCGAGTTATTTCCTTTTCGCCCGGTTTCACCATTTCCCCCCGTTTCACCATTTCCCCCGTTTCACCATCCCCCCGTTCTCCCCCTTCCTCAGGTTCGCGCTTGAAAATGACCCCTCTGATTCACTATGCCTCACAATGGAATGGTCTAAAAACGGAAGTGTTCCCAGTTTGGCAAAAAGCCTGTACAAAACCTCTAGCAGACTTTTTCTATCGTCTATAACAAATAACTCCGATATTCCTAGAAAAGTGGCTAAATCTGACGGCAGAATCAGGTGGATATTCTGGGGCAAGTTTTTGTGGATGGTCGACAATTCGGTGGCAATGAAAAGATGCGAGGCTCTTGTTTGAAACAATCTTTTAAGCTCTTCATAAGAATAAGATTGTTCTTTAGTGGAGATATTTGAGCTAGTACTTTGGCCCATTTTACCCCAAGTTTTTAAAGCTTGTGGAAATTGACTTTTGCGCGTTGATTACTACATCTGCATATTGTGGAAGCGAGACCTCGACTCAAATGGGTTGAAGTAACAATTATTGACATACTTTTATTCGTCTCGATACTAAACTGGAGCTTTCTCTCATCAATGAATCCCATACATTGATGGCGTTTCTAGTGGCACAGCTAGACTTAATATCAAGGACATGCGAACGGTTCATTCCTTTTCCTTGCCGGATATGCTACTCCAGTCCTTTAGGGCCAAGAAGATGCAGTGGCGAGTTTATATGCGGGCTTATCTTAAGAAGAATCCAAGATCATGTGAAAACTATGCTAGCCAGTCCAATTGCAAGTAAAATTACTTGTCTAGCTGACTTGATGCAGGAACACACATTGCTTGCTTCAATTTGAATAGCACATTTCCCAAGCTTGATCTTATATGACTTTGTGGTTGAAAGTCTGATTTGCAAGTGGTTTTTTAATCTTAAAGACAAATCCAGGTCACTTTTTGATTGGATAAAACTGTCCCAACAATTCTTCTGCTGCCTCCTTGTCAAATACGAAATGCTCCAAATGCTAAAGCTTTAAAGCACACTTCAGTTTAGCTTTAGTTACAGAGCTTGGCCTCAAAAAAAAAAAGCTCAATCTTGAATCCACATATACGTGGATGATGCACAAGAATATGACTTAAGACAGTCTACACTCCCCCCCTCCCAAATCTTCAACAATTATACAAATATTTCCTGGAAATAATCTTTTGCCCGCATCTCCAAAGCATAACAAAATCCCAGGATCTTCCCCTTCAAGCTGTTGTATTCAGCAGCATCCGAAACACAATTATGGCCATGGGTCCGCTGATTTCTAAGGTTCAGAAGAAGAAGTTTCTTTGTGAATGAGAGAATAATCAAGCATGAGTATATACGGGTCACGGTTTGGAACAACACTCCCAAAACAGTCAAAAACAATTCCCGTGATGGAGACGCTGATTGGCTGAGGTCATCAGCACGCTTCAAGAGTCCTAACGCCGTGTCTCGGCTGGAAATGGAGGATATGGCCGTTTTAGAGTGGCCGTCGTTGCTCATCCAAAAGTGGATGAAATATATGGTATATGCGAAACCTATTACTGTGTCCAATAAGTACACGGAGCAAGCCAAGCACATTTTGCGCAAGTTGGTGGAGCTATCCTGCAAATTGAACAAGGCAGAAACATAAAAGGGAAGCGTCAAAAATGCCAAGAGATTGTATATCCATTGCCAGAAATTGAGATGGTGGCCCGTGAGAAGCGAGAGGATGCCATATATTCCACCTGCTTTATTGAGAATGGCAACGGAAAGCACGAGTTCCACGCCGATATAGAGCGGGATCACAAACATGAATTTCTAAGGTTAGATGTCTGGAAGAGGATGTGCGAGATGGAAGCGTCAGGTTTCAAGAGACAAGAGACAAGAGAGAATCAAGACTGACTCAAGATCATTGTCATCCACTGTCAAGACTGACTCATGATCACTGTCATCCACTGTCAAGACAACTCAAGACACAAGAATGGCTTGATACCAGTTTCAATGTCAAGACCAGTGTCAAGACTGATACAAGACTGACTCAGGACTGAATCAACACTGACTCAACACTGACAGAACACAGACTCAAGACAACTCAAGAACTCAACAAAATTCAAAAAATCTCAAACCCATGTCAAAATCAATGATCAATGTCAACACATCTACTGACCATTAATGAACAGTACTTGGCAGAAAAAAGCTCTCGTCACCACAGAATAATAAATTGGAACGCTTCCTACATACAAGTGGGATAATACGTACTTGGGGGAGAAATCGGTTGAGACTGGAGTGATGGTTCATTGTTGATTGAGTATTTAAGAGTTGCACAGAATTGTACAAGATGCGAAACGCGCAGGAGTGGGATCATCAAGTCACGTGACGCGATATTGATAGGGATATTTTTACCTATACAATTGATTCAGAGTGTTTCAGGGTATTTCAGAGTTTATGGGAATTTTTTAATGACAAGATGGCGCTATATGCAGGGTGTGAACGGGTTTTGGGGTACTGAAAAAGGAACTATTAATGTAAGCTTCCTCGAAAGTTTCTCAGATATGGGAGGTACGGGTGTCCATATGATCGCACTCATCGCTGCTCATAGAAAAACTACAAGAAGCTTTAAATGGACATTAGAGAAGCACTAGGTCAAGTCCTGTTAAAGGAAGGAGAAGGACAGGATATAAAATGTTTAGACTTGGGCTCAGACTTAGATGCACACTCTGATTTTGATTCAGACTCAGACTCAGACTCAGACTCAGACTCAGACTCAGACTCAGACTCAGACTCAGACTCAGACTCAGACTCAGACTCAGATTCACACTCACACTCACACTCACACTCACACTCACACTTTCAAAATCACTCTCAAAACTATACTCTTGTCAAAACTATCACAGATCGTGGACAAATCATCGAAAAATACTCACAAGCCATTTTGCCCGAAAATATCAAAAAAGGACCCAAAACAACAAAAGATAGGGCCAATAGAGCAACAGTGGAGCAAGTTTTGGACCCACGTACCATGAATTTCCTAAAGAAAATCATCAACAAAGGCATAATCTCTCGCATTAATGGTTGTATTTCAACAGGCAAAGAAGCAAACGTTTACCATGGAACTCATGATGATCCAAATATTAGCACGCGAGAATATGCAGTCAAAATCTATAAAACGTCTATTCTCGTGTTCAAAGATCGAGAGAGGTATGTGGATGGCGAATTCCGTTTTCGTAATACCAAAAATCAAAGTAATCCACGCAAAATGGTTAAGGTATGGGCAGAAAAGGAGTTTCGTAACCTCAAGCGGTTGTATACGCATGGAATTCCATGTCCAGAGCCAATAGAATTGAGGTCACATGTGTTGGTGATGGAGTACTTGACCAAAGGAGAAGCACAACCATCGCCCAAATTGAAGGATCACCCTTTTAAAGACTTGGAAGAAATCGTCCATTATTATCAGCACATGTTGTTCTACATGAGGCGAATGTACCGGATGTGCCGGTTGGTGCATGCAGATTTATCGGAATACAACAGCATTGTGCATAACAACAAGCTTTACATCATTGACGTGTCTCAATCTGTGGAACCCGAGCACCCCATGGCTTTGGATTTTCTCCGTATGGATATCAAGAACGTCAATGATTTTTTTTCCCGCAAAAAAATCCATGTTTATCCGGAAAGATTACTTTTCCGCTATATAACGGAAACTGACGACCAATTGGGACTTTCGGGAGATTCGGATGCTGAACTAGCCTCTTATTTAGAAAAGCTTCCATTAAAAAGTGAGCTTGAGCATGCAAATTTGGACGATGAAATCTTCCGTTCATTACATCTTGTGAGGTCATTGAAACATTTGGACGAGCGCGATTTTGACAAGTTTGCACAGGGTAAAGTGGATACCTTAACAGATTTGGTAGTGGATAAAGAGAAGAAAGAGGATGAGTCCTATGATTCCGCCACCCATGAAGAGGAAGAAAATTCTCACCTTGACGAAAACGGCTTTGAGCCAAAGAAAAAGGAATTGAAGGGAAAGAAGTTTGAGGATAAAGATGAAAAGAAGGCACGAAAGACCGCTGCGAAGGAAGCAAAGGCTGAGAAGAGAAAGACGAAGATGAAGAAGCACGTGAAGAAGAAGCTTGTTAATAAGCGATGATGAAATGATAGAGAGGGAGAGAGAGAGAGAGAGAGAGAAAGAGAAAGAGAAAGAGAAAGAGAATGAGAATGAGAAAGAGAATGAGAATGAGAATGAGAAAGAGAAAGAGAATGAGAATGAGAAAGAGAAAGAGAATGAGAATGAGAAAGAGAATGAGAAAGAGAATGAGAAAGAGAATGAGAAAGAGAATGAGAATGAGAAAGAGAAAGAGAAAGAGAAAGAGAAAGAGAAAGAGAAAGAGAATGAGAAAGAGAAAGAGAATGAGAAAGAGAAAGAGAAAGAGAAAGAGAATGAGAAAGAGAAAGAGAAAGAGAATGAGAATGAGAATGAGAACCTGAAAAGAGAATATATCAATATCAGAATAAAAATTACAACCTCAGATTCTGAATATCTCCAAAATGGTTTTATTCTATACAGAGATTCAATATCCTTATATGGATCATCACATTCTATGGACTTGAGTCATGTGACATATGGACAGATGAGGAACATTGGCGTTAAATTCATTGAGATTTTCTGGTTGCCTGGACTGGCTTAGCCTTTTGGTGTACGGATCCTCCATATCACTCATCAGATGCCGCGAATTATCGCACGCGCGCAGCTATATGCAGTCGCCAGCCCAACCTAACCCGCGCTATAAAGATGAGTCGTAACCACAACACCTTTAACCAAGAGTGGGGGAACTGCAACTAAGCGCCCATTGATCATTATCACTTCTTATCCTATTTTGCTGCAGTCTTGGTCCTTGACGCTAATGGAGGATTTCTTGCAAGATCCGTACGAGGAAAAGTCTGCGTCTGTGGCCAAATACGCCGAAACCACAGCGAAAACCACCACGCCTGCCGAAGCAGTCCAAGCCTATGGTGGCGGGCCTGGTGCCGCCGCCAATACCCAAATGGCTGACTTCTCATCTTTCCTGGTGCCTTCGGATGGCTTCTCCAATCTCAATTACAACTCTCAGATTGGTTCTCCACAAACCGCCTCACAGATCAACCCCACACCAACTGCCACTGCCACTGCCCCTGCGCATCCGATCATGGACCAGCTCAATTTTTTGGGCTCGCCTTTGCAACAGACTAACTCAATTGATCAGTCTTTATCTGCTGATATTTTCAGCGATATTTTCGACCCCAAGTTTAAGGACTCTATGTATGGGCTTGATACCAATGACGTGGACCCATTGCTGAACCAAAAGTTGACGGAGAATCAATTCTCTAAAAATACTAATGCCAACATTTCAGAAAACATCTCTGAAAATATCTCTGATAACATTTCCGATAACTTCTCGGAAAACATGTTTCTATCTTCTCAATATTTCTCGCCTAACAACAGGGGCAATTTTCTGCTGCTAAATGCTATTGCAGAGGATGGTTTGCCCATGCAGAACGCTATGACTCCCAACATTTCTCGCCATGGCAGTATCAGTGTACAGCCTCCCCATGAGCTCAACAGCTCGTACTTATCGCCCAAGAAATTCATGTCGCCACAGTCAAATGCTTACGAAAGTTCATTTGATACCTTGAGGTCGCCGTACCTAGGCTCCTACCTGGGCTCGTACTTGAACTCGCCGCCGCCCATGATGTTGAACCTGTCCATGAATGCTCTCAACGTGCATGTGCACAGCCAGAACACTACTTCTCCTCAAGTATCCCAGCTTTCTAGCATGCCTGAGCTGCAGCCTCATTTGCAAGCACGGCGGGCGTCGGATTCTGGAACAAAGCAATTGACCCAGGAAGAGAAAATCAAGCGGCGCCGTGAGTTCCATAACGCCGTGGAGCGCCGCCGCAGAGACTTGATCAAAGAGAAAATCAAGGCCTTGGGCCTCTTGGTGCCTCCGTCGTTGCTCACGCCCCAGCTCTGTGCAGTGCAGGCATTTTCTCGGCTGGACGTGGAGAAAACCATCGAACTATCAGAAATTCTCGCCAACATCAAGATTAAGGAAGCAAAGCCCAACAAGGCCATCATTCTCCGCGAGTCTGTGGTGTATATACGACATCTCCAGAAGGTTTCTGAGCAGCAGAAAATAAGGCGCCAAGAACTTGAAGCCATGATTTCGGCCTTGGAGTCTGAAGACGACACTTCACCAAAAATGAAAAGGGAACATGACATATTTGGTGATATTGGCATGGAGATATCGAAGCCCAATAAGAAGGACGATGATTTTCTTGAAGATATTTTTGATAGTTAATTGTCTCTTCCATGTAGTCTTGGTGAAGTCTTGAGGCAGAGGAAGTCTAAGAGTCTTGAGAGTCTTGAGGCAGAGGAAATCTAAGAGTCTTGAGAGTCTTGAGACAGTCTTCTAGGCACTAGTGAAAATCAACGCTTTAAAGTTCTTAAGATGAGATTCTTACACATTGAGATTTGAAGTGGAGAGCTTTTAGCTAATATTTCTTTGTGAAAACGTTAAAGTCACGCCGTGCATGGTCGACACTACAAGCCACATACGGATACAGATTTCCGACACCTTGTTGCAGAAAGGTAAGAGAATGGGATGTTGATATGAATAACGACGGTCAGTTGAGTGAAGATTGTGAAGTAGCTGATGGTGTGATGACCACGGCTCAGTTCAACTCAGATAGTTATCTGGTCAGATACTTAGTTCATGTGGGTGTTCATGTGCGTATTCAGATATTTGGTGGATAAAAATGAAGGGCTAAGTGAAAGGAATTTGTCCATAAGAATATATGGTTCAGTCTCATGCGATCATTGCGTTTGGCTAGCCAGAATGATTATTGACAATAGTTTCGATGCGAAACATAAGGAGCTTATAGAGTCAGCTAGGTTGAAGCTAGACTGAAGCTAGTCTAAACCCAGACTGAAGCTAGTCTAAACCCAGACTGAAGCTAGTCTAAACCCAGACTGAAGCCGGTATAAACCCAGACTGAAGCTAGTCTAAACACAGACGGATCCAGACTGAAACCAGAGTCGAAGCTAGGCTGAAGCTAGTTGAAGCCCAGAAGCGGTGCTTGAGTTCCAAACACTCTATTCAGACAAACTGGTAAATACAGCGTGGGGACTGAAGTGACGGACGAATCAACGAATACTTTGAAGAAACTTTTTCAAAACAAATGAGTGGTATAGGTGTTGAATGCTGGTCATGTTGCCTTCCGGTTCACCTGGCGGTCAGGAGCTGAGCTAAGCAGGTGCTGAACTGAAACTCAGCAGAGTTACTTTTCTCTCCCTCCAGTTCAACCACAAACTAACCAACAAAGTCCATCAAGCCGATTGCCTAAAATTATGTATTCCACAATACCTACGCAAGCAGCTTCTGGTATGTATCTAAGCTCAAGTGAATATACGTCGGTATTTCAAACATTCAAATATGCATCTGTGAATCCTGTAAAAATGACCTTTTTCAAGAATATCAAAATTTTAACAATACACTATTTTATTATAAAAAGGATTGCCAGGTATTGTGGTACTGCATACAGTGACACACAGACACACACAAATCCACTGCAGTATAAATTAATTATACAACTTTGATATATACTGCAGAAACGCTTAGTTTTGCTACAGGCATTGGGAATTGAACCTAGTGAAGCTTGTAACAGAAAGTAAGTGGTTTTTTATTTGCTATACAAGTTTTTATGAGTTTGCTTAGAACAGTTTTTGGTGTGGTCTTTGGTCCTTTGTCAGCCCTTTATTGTGCCCTTATCACTTATTTATTGGTTATTTATTACGGAGGCTGTGAGAGGGAATCACGCCTGAGTCCTGATAGATTTTTTCCACCTAAACCCTTTGACACAATCAATGGAATATAAAGTGGCTTTACAATATTTTATTTAGTATTATGATGAGAATTGGAATTGAAATTGCTGACCAAGTTGATATCAACATAAAAAACCCGTACATCCCACTAAACTCATTAGATTTCACTTTTTACAATAATTTGACTATACTAGCGTGCAAAAACTATGTACCAAATACTACAATTGGATAGGGTTTTGAATTTAAAGCTCATTAATGTTGTGATATGAGGCGCATATAAGAGGAAACTTCCAGTTCCGCGTCAAACATCAGTACCTCAGGTTCACCATATATCAACCATGGTGTACAGTCAGAGATGGTGGAATAGTTGAGTGAACTAGTCTCATAGCTTCATCAAGATAAATACTCTATTAGTAGTATCAGACTGAGTGGAAAATTCATTAGCATCTTCCATGGTCACGTGAGAAGTACTCTTGTAAGTCTAGTAGCTAGAGGCATCTTGGTATATGTATGTCTGATTGAATTTATAAACATGAGCGAAGGCTCCTCCTTTTATATTGGAGTGGACCTTCACCCCCACTACCCTTTTCGGGTATGTGAGCACATTATTCATTGTGACATCTCAATTAGGAGATCAAAGGGCCAAATTGGGACAAGTTGGTTTAGCGCGGTGCATAGCCATAGCCCCCCCACGCTCACGCTTTGTTTCTCAACACCTAAGTGCCCTGCACTTAAGGTTCCATTGCATTAGAAATGCCCTTAGTTAGGGCACAAGCCCTCATTTCCCTGGACTGCTCCGCATTTCCCAGTTTTACACGTGCTCTATTTATTGAACTTGCACGACCTCTTCCTATATATGTGAGAAGAAAGAATATTTTATATTCTTTCTCTCCAAGGACTTTTATTCTACCTTCTCTCCACAGACTAGATATTGAATACATAATGTGACAGAAATGTCTCTCACTGAACTCTCTCAGGGGGTATCCTCTAAGGAGTTCTATAGAAAGGTAAACAAATTTAATCCTATGCTGATCGTACCCTATGAGGGATGGATCCTCGATGAGGCTCCACTCCTACAGTAGCGGAGCTATTCCTTCAGAGAACAATTAAGGGTGCGAAATTGACATTTACTTTTTTAGTGCGAACTCATCAAAACTGCCAAAATCTGCATCACCAGTTACTAAGGGTTATACTAATTAATAATTAATACTAGTATCTACTAGTAATATTCTTCAATCTCAGATAAACACTGTGTAATAGGCTTTTGATGCAGGTTGACCATTCTCATTCAATGACTCTACTTGACAAACCATCGGCCAATTGTCATTGCGTGCAACGACAGTCGGTAGAAACATTCTCACTGGATGATTTATTGTTTTATTGATTAGTTTTGTTAGATTCTTTATGATTGTTCAGTACTTTCAAAACTCTGTTTATTCGTGGATTCTCAGAAAGAGGGATCCTTGAGTCTTGTATAGAATTTTGGGGCATGTGTACATGCCTGCTTGTTACGTCCTAATCCGAGCGAGACAATTCCAGTGAGAGACGGAAATGGTTGAATAGCCGGAGTACTTCTGCTTGCTGTAGACAATGAGAATTCCGGTGAGAATAGGAAATGGATGGATTGGTTTCCCACTTGTTTGGCAATTCACGTCTGATCGTACATCGTAGGTGATTTTACTCCCATGGATAGTGAGATATCCATACAAGTTTTAATCAGTTTTTTTTTAGATTTTTTAGATTTTCTAGATTTTTTAGAATTTTTAGAATTTTTAGAATTTTTAGATTTTTTAGAATTTTTAGAATTTTTAGATTTTTTAGATTTTTTAGAATTTTTAGATTTTTTAGATTTTTTAGATTTTTTAGATTTTTTAGATTTTTTAGAATTTTTAGATTTTTTAGATTTTTTAGATTTTTTAGATTTTTTAGATTTTTTTTTTGGTACAGTGTTTTCAAAATGATTAAAACCAGTACATGTTTCCAACCACACTTGCAAAATGATTCAAACTAGCGCGACAAAATGTTCGTACCACTTTGCAGTCTTTCAAACCAAATGGCGTAATTTTTCACACCAACTTGCATTAGAATTCAATATTCAGTTTTGTACTAGTTACTCTTTTAGTATATTTAAACTACAGTAGTGTAATAAGTGTATTAATTTTGTAAAATGGAATACCGTGCCTATGTAACACCCGATGGGTTCATCGATCCTGAACTTATCGAACCCACTTCGAGCAATTCTGGTTTAGGCGGGATTACAACAAGAGCGAACAAAAGGAGATGGAGTAGGAAGTGCCCGTGATGCACGATAATGTTGACCAACCTAAGCATCGGGTAAGCGGGGCCAATACAATATCTATCCAAAGTACATTAAGGAGGAATTTTGGCATGATGTCATGGAGGGTCACTCGGCAGAGTATAACATCAAACTTCAAACTGCTTACACTTGGAAAAGAAATGGAATAAGGAGGTTTGTATTTGCAACGGTTACTTTGCAATCTATGTTAGATAGTATCTGGGCAACGGTTACTTTGCAATCTTTGTCACATAGTATCCGGGCAACATTCAATAACATCAAGGTCAGCGCCGCAACATTGTATAGGTTTGTTACTACGGTACGAATGGGCAAAAGAGTATGAACACAAGCTCAACTTTACCAAAAACTGTATCTTTATCATCAGTATGAGGAGAGAATACGGTTGGTCCTCGTAGTGCCAAGAGGTACCACTGCCAACCATTTCTACGCGTTCGTGAAATCAGTTATAGATCAAATAGAGTCTTCTGATGAAATCGGTGAATTGAAGTACTTAGTTCTCGATAATGCAGCTATTCACAAGCGCCGTGATCTCCAATTTAGAGCTTGTCTTTTTGCCCCCCTACTCTCCTTGCTTGAATGCAATCGAAGAATTTTGGGCCGTTTGTAAGTCCAAGGTCAAGACTTCTATGTTAGAACAGAAAGAAGAGTTGACACCTGCNCTTCTATGTTAGAACAGAAAGAAGAGTTGACACCTGCAATTCGGCAATCTACAGAACAAGTAAGTCCTCAAAGTTATCAAGGGTTCTGCAGGCATGCTGGAGAGTAAAAGGAAAAAAGAAAAAAGGGGGCGGTGGTTCGATCTTTCATATTACCTTACGAAAATAGTTTGAAGAATTTTGATAACACCATTTGGTTTGAAAGACTGTGCAAAGGGGTACGAATCATTTTGAATTATTGGTTTGAACCATTTTGTCGCGCTGGTTTCAATAGTTTTGGAAAACACTGTAAACACCTGAACAAGAGTCTTGTCAGATGTGCAATAAAGACAGCCTTGAGATTATGATAAGGACTAATACAATGCTATTTTTTTGTATTAGTTTATTGACTACGAATCTATAAATTTGGTGGTTGAAGAAAACTCACGAGACAAGTCTTGAGAGTTAAAAACTCTGTCTAGAGGTAAGTTAGCTGCGGGCAGCGAGGATAGAAACCGGATTCGCGTGAGTAGACTTTTAAAAAGGGTCGTTTGAGCCTTTTTGCTAGGGTGGCCTGGTGCACGGGTGGCCTTGAAGTGGCCTTCTCAATTCCCCGGAGTTAATGATATTTTTACTCTATAATGTATTTACTCCTATACTCTACAATACATTGGAGAATGGTGCGCAGTGTGCAGTCCGTCTGGTACTATTCCTCTCAAATTAAAAATCTCATTCGACTGATGCCCTCAATGAATCCCTCAAACCCCTCAAATCCCTCATTCAACGTTCAATCCCTTCTGCATGCTCAAGGTCTAGTTCACTATATCTCAAAGTCTCCTACGCCGTACCATGCAGTCGCTAATATCAAAAACAAACTTGTGGCCAATGGTTTTCACCTTTTAAGTGAAAGGGATCCTTGGAAACTCCATCACAGTTCAAAGTACGTGGTCACACGGAATGGTTCTTCGCTTATTGCTTTCACCACAGGGAAGAAACCCGAGAGTGGCAATGGTATGCCAGGATTTGCTATGGTGGGTGCACACACAGATTCTCCATGCTTGAAGCTTAAGCCAGTATCTAAAAAGACAGCCGAGGGCTTTATTCAAGTAGGAGTTGAGCAATATGGTGGCTTAATAGCTCATACATGGTTTGACCGTGACTTGAGTCTTGCAGGCCGCGTATATACCAAAGTGGACGGTAACTATGTACCTAGATTGGTGCATATCCGTAAGCCATTGATGAGGATTCCTACGCTAGCCATACATCTTAATCGGGAAGTTAACCAGAAGTTTGAGTTTAATAGGGAGACTGAAATGGTACCTATAGCTGGGCAGGAGAAGTATGAGCTGATTGATGCTAGTCTGCCTCACACCTGCTCAAAAGAAGAGCCCTCTCTCCAATTATCTGACTCCCAGTTTAATGCAATTCAGCACGTGGTTGCTCGTCATAATGATTCCTTAATGCACCTCCTTGCTCAAGAATTGGATGTTTCTGTCAATCAAATCGAGGACTTTGAATTGCTCCTATGTGACTACCAAGATGCCACTTTGGGCGGTATACATGATGAATTTATCTTTGCTCCTCGTCAAGACAACTTGACTTCATGTTATGCAGCTACAGAAGCCATCATCAATGCCACCGACTCATGGAGCTTGATTTCGCTCTTTGACCATGAGGAAATCGGCTCTGTTTCCACCCAGGGTGCCGACTCCTCGTTTTTACCGGATGTGCTCCGCCGGATCAATGCTATTTTTGGTCCAATTCACTCATCGTCGTCGTCGTCGTTGTCGCTTGAAGAATCGTTCTTGACCCTATGCAGCAAATCCTTCTTACTCTCTTCCGATCAGGCTCATGGAATCCATCCCAACTACGAACGCTTCTACGAAAAGAATAACCGCCCGCACGTGAACGCTGGTCCCGTGATCAAGATCAATGCCAACCAACGCTATGCCACCAATTCCAAGGGAATAGTTTTGATCAAGACCATAGCCGAGCTTGCCAATGTACCGTTGCAATTGTTTGTGGTGAGAAATGACTCTCCATGTGGCTCCACCATTGGTCCCATGCTTTCGGCAAAGCTTGGCGTGCGTACATTAGATTTGGGTAATCCCCAATTATCCATGCATTCTATCCGGGAAACTGGTGGATCTCATGATGTGGCATGCTTAGTGACTTTGTTTAACAGTTACTTTGATAACTTTGAGGCAACGGAGCCTAAGATCAGGGATTTTGACTAGTCTTCGAAGATATCATACTATTGATATGATATGTCACTGACACGGTATTAGTGCTGATATTATTAGCTATACTTGTCTATAGCTCTATAGTGTTAGTCCTATACTATAGCTACAGTTCTATACTATGACTTATACACTGTAGAATATGACATATGTGATATGTTCCATCCTCTATGGCTAGTTAGTCTACAGTGGATGTTGAGTGTGAGGTCAAACGTGGCTTAATTTCTATACCTCACAATTTCGCTAATCTCCCTACTGGCATTTCTTAGTCGTTGTCTAAATTCATAGTCTAGTACTACTCTTGTAGGTGTAGGTATAGACCTCGGTTCGGAACCTGTATATTGCTGGCTCCCACGCGATCAACTTTCTCTACTCAACACCCTCTACACTAAACATGAAACTCTCGTGCTTTTTCCTCAGCTACGTCTCCCTCTTTTCCTGTATAGTGAGGGCGTCTCAAGTGGCGCCATTTATCTTGGCTTCTCATAGGCTCGTTCCCGGGCTTCGAGACGTAATCTTCCCTAATGCATTGCTGAAACACGTCTCAACCGATATTGTTAATATGGTCAAGAAACTCGTGACCGAGTGTTCGTCGGATATTTTCCTCCTTGTGAACGTTCCCGGGCTTAAAAGCTTTGATATCTTGGGGGATAAGCACGTGACCTGGCCTCATCTCCGTAACTACCTCCACATGGCATCTTCCTTGGTATCTTTTCCATGGGTGGAGGGCCAAGTGGACTTGGATTTCTTGGAGAAATACGTTATACACACTTGCAAGGCCGAGGCTATACGGTCGTTTGGTGACGTGGACCAATACATCGATACTCGGACCCGCGTGATCCGCTACGATGCCGATCCGCTTCCCCAAGACTCGTCCCGTGAATCCGCTTTACGGGCCATTGACGACGCCATCCGCCGTATTCTCCGTGTTTGTCCTACGCCCCATTACACCATTTTGCTTACATCCTCGCATTTGGACACTTTCCACCCAATACCACAGCTTGCCTTGGACTCCAACCCCGAGTTTTTCCAGCCCTTTCACGATATTGTAAACCACCACTCACGTTCTGTTGAGTACGAGCGGAATTCTTTCTTGTATAATGATGTGGAGCCATACTGGAACCTGGACCACGATCCAACCGAGTTTTACTTGCGCAAAAAAAAGGCTGACGAAGTTCATCTTTGGGATAATCGCTTGTGGGAGAATAATGAGCGTATAATCATGACTGTTTTGTTGATGGCTCTCTCTTTGATGTTTTTTCAAAGTGTGACTTTTATGCTGTGGATCAGGTACAAGTGTGAGGAATGGAAGAAAAAGAAGAAGCAAAATTAGAACATTTATTGACTGGACTATTTGATATTTTGATTATTTGCTGACTTATTTGAGTCTTTTTATCATATCTTGGTATTTGCTGACTTATTTGAATCTTTTCATCATATCTTGGTATTTGAATGACTTATTTGAATGTTGATTTCATATCTTGATATTTGAATGACTTATTTGTTATCTTGATACCTTTTTTATGGACATATGAGTCTGTCAAATAACTATTCAGAGCTCATAGAGGTCTGTATTCTATTGGGGAGTATTTTCTTGCTACAGGATCTCTTTGTTCAATGATACGATACAATCAAATCCACTTGGAATTGGGTTGTTGGAGTTACTCGCTGGTAGGCTGGCTGGCTGGACTACCAATTCATTGGTGCTATGATACTTTCGCTTTGATTCCATTATGTGCAACCTCCGTCACTTCACGTTGTTTACCAAACATGACCGTCTAAGAGCTGACCAGTGTCTGATCCAATTCTCTGCAAATTTCAGCAATAGAAATCTAAGGGATTCACGGGTTATATGCATGGTTATGTTTAAAATCTGACGTACATGTTAGTTCTGATGAACCGCATTGCTTATTCTTAGCCCTAGACCAACACTATAAGGTGAGGCTATTTGGCATATGATAAGCTATTGGCATCCTATTTGACTCGGAATTATAGAGATCGACTTTGCATGGATGCACTTTGTTTTCATGCAAGTACTCTAGTTTCATTCCTACATCAAACCATCTCATGCATCGTCATCCTAAGCAATGTGGTACTTTTCTATATCTGCCCTGCATACACCACCCCAGTGCACCGTCTCGCGAGCAACCAACGTCAACGCACATCGCCTTATTAATGCGCAATCTCCACCAGCTTTTTTTGAGTTCGCCAACCATTGATTATATTGGCGAATTGAACACTTGAAGCTACGCCAATTCCGAACCCCTGCTCATCCAAAAAAAAAAAAATTCAAAAAAAAAAATCCATTCAATAAGATTCAAGGCAATATATTCCAATTGAGTGTTTTCCTACACCTTGTCTAAGTGCTGCTGAACACATCTCCATAGTTTTCAAAATGGCCAGTCTCACGTTCCAGAGTACAGCCTCAGGCCGTCATGTCGGAAAAAAACACATTATTATCGTTGGTGCAGGAATCATGGGCGTTTGTACAGCATATTACTTAGTGACACATCCGGAATATGATCCGGCAAAGTACCACATTTCTTTGGTGGAATCTAAGCGGGTGGCAGGAGGAGCCAGTGGAAAAGCCGGCGGGCTCTTAGCGCTCTGGGCGTTTCCGCAGCCATTGGTACCCCTTTCTTTCCAGCTACATCAGGATCTCTCCGATGCGTTTGACGGTGAAAACGAGTGGGATTATAGGAGATTGACCACAGTTTCTGTGGAGGGCGATATCAGCCAGGTGGAGTCCGATTTCGCACCAGATAGCGAGCTGGACGATATAGAGCTGGGCAATATAGAGCTGGGCAATATAGAGCCCCAGTCACTGGGCAAAGCCCCATCTCCAAGGCAGCCATTGCTGACAAAAGCGCTTCCCACAGACTTAAACTGGATTTCTAAATCGTTGGTGTCCAGCTGCTCTTATTTAGGAGGGAAGGATTCTACAGCACAAGTTCATCCCTACAAATTCACCAACTTCTTGTTGAAAAAAGCTGTGGAAGAGGCTAAGGGCTCGCTCGAGTTGATTTTGGGAAAGGTCAACCGAGTATTGTATTCCATGGAAACTGGAGTGGCCACGGGCATTGAGTACGAGCCCACAAGTGCCAAGGTCACGCAATCAGGTGCAGACAAGAAACTCATCTTGCTTAAGGGCGACCAAACAGTTCTTACGGTGGGGCCATGGACGTCACGGATCTTGCCGGATTGTCCAATTTCGGGATTGAGGGCACATTCCATTACCATTGCACCATACAAAGATACGAGCGTTTCTCCATATGCCATCTTCACTGAGTTCAAGACGGGCACAAGCTCATATACGTCTCCGGAGATCTACGCCCGAAAAGACGAGGTATTTGTGTGTGGTGAAGGAGATTCAGCGGTTGATGTTCCAGAAACCACCGACGATGTGGAGGTGGTCAAGTCCAAGTGTGATGATTTATTCAAGCAAGTGGGTAAGATATCACCCATGTTGAGAAAGGGCCAGATATTGAAGAGACAGGCGTGTTACTTGCCGGTTCTTGATGTTCCATCATCATCCGGGCCATTAATTGGAGAAACTAACGTGGACAATTTGTTCTTATGTTCAGGCCACTCATGTTGGGGTATCAACAATGCACCAGCTAGTGGAAAGATCATGAGTGAGTTGTTGATTGAGGGAATATGCAAGTGTGCCAATGTGGGGAGTTTGGACCCATCATTATATTTCGATGCATCTGTATTGGTTGACGATGATGTTGAATAGGGGGGAGGGGGAGGGGAGCGATTGATAGAAGGTGCTAGTATGGGAGAATAAGGGAAGTAATAGTATGGGAGTATAAGGGAACTATTAGGATGAAGGTGTGTAGTTAATAAAATTAGAGAATGCGCAGAGCGCGCGCACACACACACCCTATCCATAATAATGTATCTAAATACTACTTCCAATACTTCCAATACTTCCAACACCATCCACAATAACGTATATCAAATACTACTTCCAATACTTCCACAACTCTATTTTTAATACTGCATCCAATACTTCCCCTCACAATGCACAATATGCCAGATCATGATATGCCAATGGATACTTGTCAAATGAATGTATGTATATATATATATATATATGTATTTAATTTCGTGGCAGTACTATACTAACAGTAGATGATGTTCACGTGGAAATGGCACAATTCCTGTGTGATTTATGAATGGTGGCATGTGAAAACTGTGGCAGGGTTCATGGGTACTTTGATTACCATTACCCTTTTGAGTATGTTGTATGAATACCTCCGTTTAAGGGTTGCTCACTGGAGAAGTCAGTTTATACAGGTTCCAACCATGGCACCAGTTAATTCAGCTTTAAGAGTAACTGCGTCAGTGCGAGCACGGCTGGCGGTTCTTTATGCAGTTCAGGTGGCATACTCATTTATGTTGATGTTAGTGTTTATGACTTATAATGGATGGTACATGGGGGCTGTTGTTTTAGGAGCGGGAATTGGATATTATGTATGGGGAGAAACCGCAGAGTCAAAGTCCATGGTGTGTCATTGAGTCAGTGATAAAGAGTGATATACTTGTGAGTCACTCTGTTGTACTCACAGTTTCGCTTCTGTCTCTGTCACTGTCACTATCTATTAGGCTTTAATATACAAGTCAAGACAGTTTCATAGGCCCTTACTGTAAAAATCAGTAATATGTAGTAACTAGATACACTCTGGAAGGGATAACCTACACTATTATGGACTTCTTGTAACTACAACCGGATCCTCACCATATATCCTATTGTTTCCTAATACCCAGATTTCCTCTTTTAGAGAAAGATCAACAAATATACAATCGGAGTAGTAATGTTAATTCGCTATAGACACTACTACATTGTACTAGGCCATGGCTAGGAATAGGAAATAGATGTAGATATAGATATACTAGAGTAGTACTTCTACCACTACTTCTTTTAGTACTAATTTTGACTACTAAATCAGTTCTTGAAGGACACCCTTTTAGAGGTGTCATTAACTTCTATGCAAAGACCCTCTCACATCCAGTCCTAGAGGTTACAATACGTGCTTAAAATAGCACCCCGGCGAGTGCAGTTGGTTTGGAGTGCGTTGCTTTCCCACTTTGTCCTTGTGTAGTTGATCTTGGACAATGTCGACGAAACCATCACCCACATGTAATTGGAGGATATGCCAGAATCTGTTTCTGCCTATACAAATATCCTATGGAGGTGATAAAGCTTTGACTGTAATGGCGACTGGTTATGGCATAATAGTTGAATTTGTGATGAGTCAATTTGAACTAGTGGAATGTATTACTGATGCTAGTAGTAGTACTAATATTCTACTACTCTACTACTCTACTACTCTACTACTCTACTACTCTACTACTCTACTACTCTACTACTCTACTACTCTACT